>JAQGAO010002075.1:0-21093 GCA_034697705.1 Ommatoiulus sabulosus | reverse complement strand
GGATAGCCGACCCGGGAAGCGAACCTGGGTCTACCGAATGCAAGGCGAGAATGTTAACATATAGCCACCTTGCTCGGAAATGTCTCATGGAATACTGTTGCCCTATCTGGAATCCTTTTAGAGTTTGACTTGTGCGGAAAGTGGAAATGGTACAGCGTAGAGCTGCCAGATTTGTCACTGGACAATACCAAAGGGACTACAGTGTGACTGATATGATTTATTTTTAGAATGGGGCACTCTGCAGTACAGGCGAGAAGGTCTAAGTATGGGACTCTTTGAGAGATTTACCTTGCCTAGTAACAAAGAGCTTCTAGAAGACATTTTTAAATGCAACTGTCGTGGTGGTATAATTTTCCACTCCAACCATCTGAAGGAGTACGATGCTCGAATGGATGCTTTCTATTGGTCATTCTTTCCACGGGTAATTCGCCATTGAAATGGATTACCTAAGGATAACAATGAACTGAATAAAATCCAATTTACTTGATGCTGTTGGGGTCTTCAATTTTACACATGTAACCCTCAGCCCCCCCCCCTTCTCCCGACCACATGGCACTCCACATGCTAACTATAGGGTATTAATTTTGATTAAATACATTCAATATACACTTGTTACATATTGCAATATTTAAATATATTTCATCACGCTTTTTTAAAATATATTTTTCAATGCCATTAAAATATATTTCTCATTACTTTTTAAAATATATTTTTGCAATATTTTTACAAGATATATTTCACGTGCTTCACAACACTTTTCACATTACTTAAGA
Organism: Ommatoiulus sabulosus; assembly: GCA_034697705.1. Lineage (NCBI taxonomy): Eukaryota > Metazoa > Arthropoda > Diplopoda > Julida > Julidae > Ommatoiulus > Ommatoiulus sabulosus. Next base: position 20,320 of record JAQGAO010002075.1, on the reverse strand, counting down.
ATATTGTACATGCAGTATTTCACAATACGAATTATTTTAGATTTTGTGCATTGTTGAGGATAATGGTAAGTTCACTAGAACAACACACCGATATGTAACATTTATTCTTAATTTAAAAAAGGTATATTTTAAAAGTTGTTCGGATTACAGTAGAACCCCTCTAGTCCGCCCTCGGCTAGTCCGTCACTCTGGTTAATCCAACCATGGTCGGAGGCTACCTTTTACTATAGGCTACCTTCAATTTTTACAGTACATGTAGATTGTACATGTATGTACAGCATGTAGTACAGTACATAATTACATACAGTATTGCTATTTTTCATAATAACAGCTTTTATGCGATTTATTGCAATGTTTTTACTGTAGAGAACAATATAAGTCATTCTTGAGTTGAAAGATTGTTTATTTTACTTTTTTCTGATAATCCGACCTTTTTTGCGTTCCGGCCATACCCCCAGTCCCAAAGGTGATGGATTAGAGGGGTTCTACTGTACCTTGTATTCTTTTTCATCACCTCCAGATATCCTGGAGAAAGGGATGTGACTCTTGAGGACTCTCGGAGGAGGACGTTCTTGAAGAGTCTCGAAGCCACATTCTGGATATTCCAGAGTTGGACATTTTTCGTCCAAATTTTCAGTTTATGCTATCCTAAATTGCCATCCAAAATCATCAGAAATACAATTTCTTGCAGCCACGTGGTTTCTGTTAACAAAAACAAGCTTGTCCTTCAATTGGCAACTTTATCAGAAACTTGGATTTTGTCAATTTGCCAATTTTCAAATTTTCCTATATTTCTGACCTTTAATTGAATGTACCGTCTTCCCGCGCCAACAACGACATGACACTATAGCCCGGGTATAACAAAAAATCCCTTTGCAAATTTGGTCCATGTAACTATATATGGGGGTATGTCATTATAAACTGAGGTATGCCAGTTCATAGGAAAAAAGAACGTGTTTTCGCCAAAGTTGCAGTATACAGACCGGCTAATTCCTAAATTGGTGGATGTTCCACGAATATTTCCCTTGTTTTCATCTAATTTCTGTAAAGCCTTCAGCTTTTCTTCAACTGTATACGATTTATGGCTCAGCATGGTAGTGCTCTGAATGATAACTGTTTGATACTGTACTGGTAAGGGCGTTATTTACTAAAATAATAGACTGAATATCATATGAATTGTGGGTACAAGTTGCGCGGGAAGACGGTAGGCAAAAATTGGGAATTTTTTCTGTCATTTTATGGAATGCAGAATGTCAAATATAATTTGGACATTTATAGGACATTCGAAATTCCAAAACAATCCCTTAATGTCAAAGAAAGATGACAATTTTTTTTTTCTAATGGCGCATTCGGATGGTCAATCTGGTGTGCGCCAGTGTAGCGTTTCTGAACTTTTGCTATTCAAAACAGACTGGTGCATCTTGCACCCCGCATTCGAATCCCTGCGCTTGGTGTACACCACTACACCGTCAAGAGAGCCGGTGTAGCGGTGCATTCAAAATGGCAGAATAGATTTCATCTGCTGTTCTTCAAATAAAGGAGATTTCGTCTGCTGTGTGCATGATGTTCGAAATTGGCGGTGACTGGGCAGCTGCTTGGACAGACGATTTGCACTCGCGTGTTCGAATTGCAAAACCTGTCAGAATGCACTGGCAACGTCATCAGGTTGCACTGCACAGGAAATATCACGTGATAAGGTTGCACTGGCAAGAAACTTACACTACACCACATTGACCATCCTAATGCGCCATAAATCTTACCACATTTTTGAAATGACGAGACGAGGACGTCATCTTTGGTCAGTTTTAATTTCTTCGCTTCTAACATTCCTATGATCAGCGTAGGGGTTATCGTCCGTTGACCATCGAACTTAAAAACTGTTTCCCTGTGGTCTTACGGAATAAAATCTTCTCAAAATCGACGGCTTCGTGTTTGTCCAAAACTCTTTGGCTTCTTCGGAAATTGGACTCCAGGCTTTCAAAGCCAATCCATCCATCATTTATCCATCTTCTTAATCATTTCTGGATCCATCCTCAATCCCGAGAATTAATCCAAAAAAGTGAAGCGTCCTAATCCAACTAAAACTCGGTGAATAATCATGCAGAGTTGTTGGTGGCAAGGATATCAAAAAAGAGGATTAAAAACGATCAGCAAATTATAGTTTTTTTTAGATTGAAGGATATCTGAGAAAACACGCCAACATCAAATACTGAAAAAATAAACCAGAAATGATGTTCGGATTTTTGTAGCCGAGTGCGAAGGTCGTTTACTGCGCTGTATAAAAGTCAGATACATCGATTAAATTTGATAAACATTTTGAGCTGCCATCTATCAGCCTGGTTGAGAAGGTTCGATGCGAGCTGAGTGGCGTGTAGCTACTATTGGCTAAGGGGAAAAGCTTTGAAAATTATAAAGAATTATGGAATGTAAGAAGAATTATGAAAGTTAGGAAGAATTATCAATAATTTAGAAATGTTATGAAAGTTAAGTTATAAAAATGTGTTAGTTAATAAAGACGGGAAAGAATAAAAAGATGAGGCAATATTTTTAGTTTGAAAAAAATTAAAAAAATCGAGAAAACATGTAGAAATTAGAAAAAATAAATAATAGCTATGGAAAAACAAATGGAAAACTATTGAAAAAAAATAGGAAATATAATAAAATAGGAAAAAATGTGAAAAATAAAAAACGGAAAATATTCAAAAAGGTATATAATATAAAATAGAAATTAAATAGAAAATTAAATAAAATAAAATGGTAAGAAAAAATAAAAATTTCAAAATAAAAACGTAACAAAAAACATAGAATTGGTTTAAAACGTATATGTACAGTATAAGAAGTGTAGAAATAGGAAAACAAACTGAAAATTAGAAATAATGCGGGATTACGCGTGTCCTGTGGGCACCCTGTACGAGTTGCCAGGCCACGACCGGAGACGTTCCGCTGCTGCTTCGTATGTGAGAGCGGGCGGGTGCGTCTCCTCTACGCAGAAAATGTGTGAAAGCCAAATGGGGCTTTCGGTGGGATCGCGAATGCCGCGGATAGCTCCGGTGCCTTGCGGGAGGTTCAAGGGGGAGCTTTTGGAAGCGATGCTTCCTCTAGGCCGCTGAAATCGGGTTGCCGATATCGCACGATGTGCCGATTTCGGAGTAACTCTCCTTCTAGATGCCCTGGAATATTCGCGTACTATAAACGCGAAATACTTGGAGGCGAATCGAAGACAAGGAAATTTTAGGTTTATTTGAAAATCGCGAAACTTGAATAAAAATTACATGAACGCGAGAAAAATGGCAAAACGTGGTTACAACACTATAATATTTACGATGCAAATCTCACGGTTGTAGTGTGTTGGGATGGTACATATCCCTTCACACACGCTCTGGACAATGTAACAATGGTGGGAAAGATTTTGCCTTTTATATCGGCAGGCGCGGATATACGGGAAAATTTCCAAGTCAAAAGTGTCCAATAATATTGGGTTGACTTCTTACCCTACTGCAATAGGTGGGATATTTCAGCGAAATATCCGACCAATGAGCAGGATTCTAAAGTATCTTTTAATTTTGTTTTTCAGGTAAGTTGGATTCACCTAAGTTACTTGATTCCAGCCAGTCCACGACGTGCGTGACCCTGGGGACTCAGGATGAGGTAAGCGTCCCTCCCGTACCTGTAAGTGGGTTGGTACCCATGGGGTTGGAGAATTTCCTACTAGTTTTTAATCTCTTTATTTTTCTTTGGACCACTTTTACATCCTGTTCAGACCTCCTTCAGGTCTAATTTTAAGCAAATTAGGGTTCTTTTTGTCGTTCGACGAACGGGCCAAATTATGTTCCAAACTTTATGTTAATTCGGTATAATGAAATCCAAATATGCCTATCCGAAACCGGACATCGTCCCATAATAAAGTCAAAAGTAGGGAAAAAAATTAAAATATGCAAAGCAAAATAAAAACAAAATGAAACATTTGAAAAAAAAAGTTACAAAATATAGGGAAAAACTCAAAAACTCAATACTATGAAAAAAAATCCAAAACATTTTAAGAAAAAATAAATTATTAATTTCATTGTTTATAAAAAGTTTTGTATTTTTATAGTTGAAGATAACTAATTAATAATTTATGTATTAAATATTTAAATAATTATGAATTAAATATCACGTATTTTAATAATTTTATAGCACGTAAAATAACCATCGATTGGAAATTTCACATTATTATATGGGCGATCAATTATTTAAAATGAATTTAAATGAACTTATCGCAGCTTGTCGTATTGATCGCTAGATGGTACTTTTTAATGAAAAATGATATAAAATTAAAATTAGCGTTAAATCCTATTTTTTAATTATACCTATTCGAATCAAAGCATTAGAATAATTCAGAATAAATTTAATGTATTTTTTTACTAATTATCATTTTTTCTATTATCAAAATTTGAAAATAATATTTATGAACTAAAATATCGGACAATTTTACTTTTGTTATATTTTCAGTAATTGTTCAATTTTTTTATAACAAGTTTTAGAATAATTGTTGATTTATGAATTTTAAGTTCAATTATTAAACTTAGAATGTTTTCGCGTACGATTATCTTAGACATTTAATGGTTATTAAGAAGTATCTGAAAAATCTCCTGGAAAGTCATTGAAAAAACTAGTATTTTTTAAGAATAAAACTAATCTTTATTGAGTTGATCAAATATTGACTTCATTCCTGTTAATATACTGTAGAATGATTCAACGACAAAAATATTTCCTGCAACTTATATAATTTGATTAATTAAAAAATACCCATAAATATAAGGTTTAAGTTAAAATGCATTTTGAAATACACGTGGACTAGAAAATATATTTCAAAATACACGACGACTTCGGGATCATTTCAGAAATTGTACATTTCAAAATGCAATCGAGTGGTCACTTATTTAAATTAAAATTAAAATTCATGTCCGTGTGTCCGAAATGGTCATCGATCCAATCGTCGATTTTCTTGTTGACCTCTTCGGAAAAGTGGTTCATCCAATCGCCAACTTGACCTTTGGTCAAATAGAAAAATGTTCGTTTTTTAAATTTTTTTTGAATGACCGGAGAATTTGTATTTATCAAAAAGTTTAAAACTTCTTAGAAATATATATTGATTTTAAAATATATTCTATACTTTTATTTCTTTTACGTTAAAGTATAAGTTCCGGTATTTTAAAAGTAAAATATACTGTACATACCGTATATATTGATTTATTGATAAAAATATAATTTTTAACTCGAATACTGTAAAGTTATTTCTAAAATCAATATTTTTGGTAAATAAAATTCGGAATTTAAAATATTCATATTTTAGTGTATAAAATAAACTTATAGTATTAAAAGAAAAAATGTTTGTATTTAAAACGAACATGTTTTTGGTATTAAGAATTAATATGTTTGGTGTATGAATTGAAGAATTTTCAAATTTTTCATAAATAAATTGAAATTTCAAAATATATCTATCTATTTTCGTTACCTTTTCTCATGAACTTCGTTTCGTTTAAATTCCTCCATCCCAATTTGTCTCGATGCGAATAATTGGTGGTTGGATTTGCGGACATTTGCTGAAAACTGCAATGGTGAGCAATTTGACGGATTTTTTCATCGCTCAGAGTTTTGCCCAAAAATTGAGCGATTTTGGCGACTTCCCCTTGAAGATTCTGAAAATTCGATGAATATTAATTAAAAATTGAAAATGTAAAACTACAAAGACTCGGACTTACTGCTTGCAATCCTTCGTAAGTCAGAAATAAGACGTTCTTGTCGTGTCTTCTTTCCCAAAACTCCAAAATATGTTCAGGATACGGAGCGCTCATCACTACACGAATTACAAATTAAAATGTATATCTAATTTATATGTAGCTACTATTTATAATAATGATTAATAACGGAAATGATAATATTGTTGCGTTCTATACTCTACAACGCGTTGAACGTTAATGTACACAATTTTTTAATTAATTTTCACGACATTTTTTTCAATAATCTTGGTGTAATTATTTTCAATAATCTTCGTGTAATTATTTTCAAAAATGTTAGTGCCATTTTTTAAAATAATTTTTACGTGATTTTTCAATTATTTTCACACTATTTTTTAAAGTAATTTTAGTGGGAATTTTTTTCATTAATTTTCATGTCATTTTTCACCAATTTCCATGTAATGTTTCGCGTGATTTATCAATAATTTTCATGTTTGTTTTTTAAGCGTTTTTTTCATAATTTGCGTTCGAATTTTTTGCAATAATTTTAATTCCATTTTTTATATTAATTTTCAGACGATTTTTTCTTAACTTTCACGTAATTTTTAGATCAACCTTCACGTGATTTTTCAATAATCTTCACGTTTTTTTTGCGATTTTCTTCATAATTTTATGCGAGGCTTTCAAAAAACGTCGGGATTGTTTTTAATGTAATTTAAGGTTTATAATTATTTTTTAAAACTAAATTATTATTAATTTATTTATTTTTATTTTTATATTTCACTAGTTTTTATAAGATTCGCTAACAATTTTCACGTGATTTTTCAATAATGTCGATGTATTTTTTCATGAATCATCATGGTCAAATTTCCATATATTTTGTAAAACTTAAAAGTCTTAGTTTATGCTACAAGATGATGGGTTTTATTCGGATTTTCTCAAAAATTGTTTCATAAAATAATAATTTTACCTAAATCAACGTCATGACCAATTTGATGATCATTTTGTCAGATTTAATTTATCAGTTATCACTACCTTGATCATTAAGAAACATGTCAACAAATTCGTCCAAAGTTCCTGAAAACTGGAAGGAAGTGACGCAGCGATAGAAATGGTACATCGAAGTAATGGTATCCTGAAAGAACATATATTTTTCCTAAGTTTTTCAGAATTTTTCATATTTTTTTTTCATCATAATTTTGAAAAATATCTATCAGAAATGGGACGGTACCTTAGGATTTCTGGTGATGTAAATTAACTGAAAATAGAGCAAAAATAAAAATGATTAAAAAATTTAAAAAGGAGTTGAGCAGCGCCATCTGTGGCTAAATTGAAAACAAAAAGCTGCTTTTACCTTGCATCCTTTTTGTTTGATGCTGACCGGAAGTGCGGAATAAGCGAAATGCGATTTGAGTAATCTGGGAGAGGCGAATTTTTCCAAACTTTTCATTCCTCCTGGAAATATTTCGAAAAAGGGAACTCTGGCGTCGATGGTGGCACTCTTGGCCTTCTCGATCCCGTGCATGATGACGTACACTATCTCTTGCAACCACGTGGTTCCTGCACAAACATGAAACGAAGAATCGGTCGATGAAAATGTCTAATGGCGAATTCCAATCGTCCACACTAGTGCAGTTCAGTGTCTTGCCAGTGCAACTTGATCACGTGTCTTTTTTTGTTCAGTGCATCCTCATGTCGTCATCGAACAGCCGAGTGCAAATCGTCTGCCCAAGCAGCGCCAATTTTGAAAAAAATCATTGAGGAAAGAACAGCATACGAATTTGAAGAAAAGCAGACGAACTATAATCCGCCATGTTGGATGCACTGGCTACACTGGCTCTTTCGACGGTGTAGTCAGTGTACACTCAGTGCACATTTTTGGACGAATGGAATAGTCCAGTAGGGTGCACCGATTACACTGAAGTAGCCCTGCACCATGGACGAATGGAATGGAACGAGTGCAGAAACGTATACTCTGTGTACACCAGTGTACACTTTTTGGACGATTGGAATTAGCCGGTATTAGCCATAAGAAACTCCAACACGAGCTCATTAAGGTCACGAGTGGACTTTAAAATTTGAATGGATAAAAAATTTGGGTCAAAATTTAACAGAAAACTATATGTCAAAATTTGATAGGATTTAATTTATTGGAAAATATAAATGTAAGTCTTGGAGGCGTCGTGTTAAGGTTACCATGGTTACTAAGTTCTATGTAACGTTAAATTCCATAGTTGCCATGGTCACTAAGTTCTTTAGAAAATCTCGTTCCATGTTACCAAGTTCTATAAAACGTCAAACTAGAGTTGTCATGGTTTCTCCGTTCTATAGTTACCATGGTTACAGGCGTTGGATTTGGAAAATATTAATTGAATAAAAAAAAATTGACCAAAAAAGATTAAAAAAATTCAAAAAATGAGCAAAAAAGGTTAAAGAAAATTCAAACATTGTGCAAAAAAAGGTAAAAAAAGTTTTAAAAAAAAACTTAAGTGACCTGTTTTGGGAAATGAAACGAGATAAACGTCATCTTCTTTGGCTTGAAAGTTGTTGAGTTCGTAATATCCTCGAAGAAAGTCTTCGGTGTAAGTAAATCCGTCACAACTGTAATGTTTACAAATTCCATTTTTGGCCTTGCAATACAGGAGTTGACATTTGTCACGCATGAAATTGTGATATTCGTTGGTGACAGGGCCCCAAGAATAATTCATCAGGTCCTCCATCGTGGTCAGACTCTTGGTCGTAATTTTAGGAGAAACGATCAACTGCAAAAATATTGAAAATATGTGAGTTTCCAATAATTTTTTTTTAAAACCCCTTCAAATGTTAAACACGGGCAATCCTGCGATACACCTTTGTATCGCTAAGAAGATTAGCTATTTATATACAGGGTAAATTGAAAATCCTTAAAGTCATTTTAAGTTATTAAAGTATAATTTGACGTTTTAAATTTAATGTTTTAATTAAATCGCATTTTAATTAGTTTAGGGTATATATTTCAAAAGAAAATATAAAATTGATTTTTCGAATAACTTCATTTTTTAAATTAATTTGTTAAGTATTTGAAATTAATTTATCTCGATGGAAGCATTCGCTCAAATTGACGTTGATAAGAAATCCGACGCTCCATATAACTTAGTAACCATGGTAACCTTAACATGACGTTTTCTATACTTATGCGTTTATTTTCTATTAAATTGATTTCAATTAAATTTTGATTTATAAATTCTATCACATTCCTAGTGTCGATCAAATTTTGTCTTATAGTTTCTATAAAACCCTGACTTTTTGATTTGATCCAGTTATTTGTTATAGTGCTTATTAAAGTTGAGCTTATAATTTCTACGAAGAGTTATCGTAACTCATATTTTCTGTGAAATTTTTACTTTGTAGTTTCTATAAAAATTAGACTCGTAGTATCTATCAAATTTTAAAAAAGTTAAAAATAAATGTTTTATATCTGGTTGGTTAACACTATGAAAAAAAACAATGAAAAAAATAATAAATAATTGGGAAAATTGTCGTTAGTTATACATTGTATATTGCAACTAAAATAACCTTTTATAAAATAATACTAAATGCGAAAGTCCAAAGTAATGAAATAAAAAAATTTAAAAAAAAATAACGGAATCAGACAATAGGCCAATTCAACGGTTCAAATTGAGCAAACACTAAATCCAAATAATAAAAAGATGGGGAAACATCTGAAAGTAACTAAAACTAACCTATTAGCAAATAAACGTTTACTACGAACAAATACAAAAAGCTATCAATAAGAAAAAAAATAAAAACTATTACAATGATAGCATTTTACCGAATAATACTGAAAGCAGAAGCTCGCAATAAGCGTATAAAGTAATATAAAAAATAGAAAAATACTGAAATTTACATTGAGCCAATTCAAAAGCTCAAAAATGAGTAAATACAAAATACGAATAAAAAATAGGACAAATTGCTGTAGATAACAAATAGAAATACCCTCTCAGTAAATAATGAAAGTGGACAATTAGCAAATTACAATTTCTGACAATCGTTAAAATTAGCTAAAAATGCACTCTCATCAAATAATACCAAAAGCTAAAAAATGTAAATGCAAAACGGGTAAATTAAAACTTGAAATTTGGGAATTTGTTGAAATTAGTTAAAATCCACGACCAAAATATTGCAATATGTCAAAGAAAAAAATGAAAAATCTAAATTCAATAATTAGGACCTTTTTTTCAAATATAGTTTAGATTAGAATTTGACGTGACGAACTGAATTACGACAATTTCAAATTAAAATGTCGATATTTTATAAAGTTAATTGGAATCCACGACTCAAATTCCCTCTTACCGAACAGAACTAAAATTCTTATGATAAGCAAATTTTAAAAGTAAAATTAAATTGGACTTTTTTTAAATACGAGTAAGATTATATTAAATAACGCGAATTTTAATTTCAATTTCGAAAATTACTTGAAGTTAATTTTAATCTAGGAAATAAAAATTACACCTACCAAATAATGCTAAATTTTACGAACAACAACATGAAATACAAAATCCAAATGAAGAAATTAGAAATAATTGTAAAAATTGGCGATCATTTTAAATCAAATTTAAAAATTATTAAAATTGAACAAAAACAAAGTTTTTAGATAAAATTTGAAATCTTCAAGTTTACAAACCTTCGAAAAACATCTTCGAATAAAACTACAAACTGGCAATGAGCGAGAAAGTAAAATTGAACATTTTAATTTAGGAAAAAATAATAATGTTCGTTCTTACCTGCGCCATGATGAAGATAAAGATGCCTCAGAAATTTCTCGAGAAAGCTGCTGAAGATGAGCTCAAGGAGTCCCGAAACAAGAGAAGAATGAGGCTTGGGGTCACCTCTTTATATACTTTTATATTAAACTAGAAATTAATGGCTTCGACTTCGATGAGACAAGGTCAATTTAATCCAGACAAATTAGATTCCGATTATTATCGATATAATGACCAGGGATGACCACATTTCGGACGCGCTGATGACCACGTGAAACGGACCAACCAACCTTGGCCTTCTAACTGCCTAACTGAAAAAAAAACCTAATTGCGTAATGACGTATTTTATACTTTCGATTATCCGGAGAGATTCGGAAGCGGATTTAACCGGATAATCAGCCAACTACGAAAGCAAAACTAAGATGGGAGTTTTTATTCAAATATAATATTGAAATATCGAAAATTACGAACAAATTTTAGATGTCTAATATGAAAATTACACAAGAAAAAATGCCACTTTGATTTAGAAAAAAAAATGATTTTTAATTAATATTTTCAATGAAATAAAATGCAATTTTAAATTAAATAAATACAATCAATAACATTTAATTCGAAGCAAAGAAAAAACAAATTTTTTATAAAAAATTTATTAATATTTGGCGAAATCGTACGATTTTTTAGGGGAAATTTGGGTGGTTTTAGGGAAACTTTAATTATTTTTGAAATTTTTTAAGGAAAAAACAATTGCTGTTATCTGCTCTAGTTGGATCAGAATTTGGGGGGGAGGGGGAAAGGTTTTTTTTCGATAAAATAGAAGAATTTGTCCAAAAATTGGATCGTATTCCCAAAAAATCCAAACTTTATTTGGAAAATTAGATCATTTTTCGGAAAAATTTACTCGATTTTTAAAAAATTGAAACGTTTTTTTAGAAAATTACTTTTTTTTAAAAATGTAAATACTGTTTTTGATCAAAAGCATTTAGCAACGAGCTAGATTCTTTATACGTTACAATTATTTATAAACTGCGTTATAAAGAAAAAAAACTGAAATTAAAATTACGATATAATCTAAAAATATGAGGCTTTTTTTATTACCAATCATTCTGGGAATATCCCAACTAAGTTCCTATCAAATTTTGACCCAGTAAATAATAAATTATTAATAAAGTCTTTTAATTAAAGGTCTGATATCATCATCTTTAAGCCCCAAAAAAATACTTTTATCGAACTACATTTACGAGAAAATGATTGATATTCTGGTCACAAAACAAACAAACAATTATTATTTATTTTCGTTTTTCCTCCTTCTTAGAACAATAAAAATGGACGATAATTCGTAGAAAATGAGGTCAACAAAACCGATAAAAAGTTGAAAATAACTTAGGTTATTTCTCTACCATTTTATTGCCCCATTTTCTACGTCATTGAAAACTCTTAAATAATTCATTAAAGTGTTTTGGGTGCGTTGCGCTCGAAATGTTCAGAAAATAAAAAATAAAATTCAATTCAATCGTTGTACTGAAAATCTGATACAGCGATTTAATTTCTCCGAACTATAAATCAAGAATAATGACATTTTAATATAAAAAATGGCATTTTTTATGGCTTAGATTACCAGAAATTCAGATAAAATCGAAGAAATTTAAAAAAAAACAAATACTAAATTTAACGAGGTGATTTTAATGATTGTATACGTTGTGAATATGTTAAAAAAAAATTCATCGTATTTAGAAGTTTTATTCATGTTTAAATTATTAAATGAACATCAACAACTTGAAGATGGTAAAAAAATTTAGAAAAAGTATTTTAAAATGTTTGTTTTCAAATTTTTTTCCAAATTAAACAAAAAAATGCTTTCCGAAAGTATTTATATGGGCAAAATTTTTAAAAATCAAAATATTTGATTGCAAAAGGTTATTAAAATTCAAATATTGTTGTGGACCAAATTCCAAAAATTCAATGTTTTTGTGCACAATTTCCAACATTCTAATATTTTCTTTTTTCAAAATTATAAAAATTCAATAACTTTTTTTTGTACAAAATTCCCCAAATTCAAATATATTATTGAAACATTCCGAAAATTCAAATATAATATTGAAAAATTTCCAAAATTCAAATATATTATTGAAAAATTCCCAAAATTCAAAAATTCAAAAATGTTATTGAAAAATTTCCAAAATTCAAAAATGTTATTGAAAATGTTTCAAATTTCAAAAGTAGTAATGCAAAATTTTCAAAATTCAAAAAAAGTATTGAAAAATTCCTTAAATTCAAAAATAGTACTGAAAAATTCCCAAAACTCCAAAGTATTATTGAAAAATTCCCAAAATTCAAAAATGTTATTGAAAAATTTAAAAAAATTAAAATATTTTTGTGCCCAAAACCTATTACTCAAATACATTTGGCAAAATTGTAAAAAATTAAATTATCGTCTCCACAAAATTGCCAACACATCAAACAATTTTGTGGAAAATCCTCATAATTCTCATATTTTTGTTTGCAAAATTCCCAATAATTCAATATATCTGCGTACAAAATTTCAAAAATTCTAAAATTCAAATACATTTTGCGCAAAATTTTAAAAATTCAAATACATTTTTTTCGAAATTTCCAAACTTGAACAGTTTTTGTGCCAAAGTTAGAAAAACCCATAGTAAAAAAAATCACAAATTAAAACATTATTTTATTTAATCTATAAATCAAATTGAAGTCATCACGTGTTATTAGAACAGTTCATAAACATTCCAAAATCGCCCTCGCACACTTCCGCCATTGTATTAGCGACGAAAGCTTAACCAAAATTTTACCACTACGCAAAATGTCGAAGGTTATTTTCAATAAAAGAAATTTAAAATGTCGAGTATTTCTTATTAAAAAACAACTTGTTTATTATGAAATATCTACACTGGATTAAAAATGAATTCAAATGAAATCAAATTGATATCATAGACAGAACTCATTAATCGACGCTTATTCATTAGCCATTAATTAAGACGCGCTAATCAACTCGTTAATTAAACCACATCACGTGACTGTCTTGATGAGCCAATTAAAAATGAGCGTTTCAAACACGATTATTTATAAATTCAAGGAAGCTACTTCTTAATTAAAAAGATGAAATCTCGATTAAAGTAATTTTAATCGATGAGCAACCTGTGTTCCAATTAAGAACAGTTTTCACCACGTATAGTGAACATGAAAACCTTGAAAAATCAAGGCCATTTTTATAAAAAAAAATTGGTTGATTTTATATGCTTAATGGACCAATAGGAGGAGGAACATCGAAAACGTACGAGATAACTGCTAAAAAATTAATAGTCGACAAAATCGAGAGCTTCACATTTTCGACATGGATGCGCGATACGAATGAATGGGATTTTTAAGGGGTAATATAAGCCAGGTTCCTAAATGTGATAAATGTCACGAGATTTCGTTCGAATATCAGTGTTACGTGTTTAGACAGTGACGTATAGGCCTGATAGAAGACTTGTCTTCAGACGGGCGGAATTTCGTTTTGCACCTTTTGTGGAGCCATTAGGCAACACTAATAACACGTATAATGACTATAGTTTACGTTAAATGTTCTTTTCTGAGCATTTAATACCTTTTCGAACATATGAAACCATTGTAAACCTATAGAATGTATCGTTCCAAGATAACGGAATTTCGTTTTGTACCTTAATGCAGCTGAACGTATCACTTTTTCTTGAAAATGTTATTAAACTCCTATACAGTATATCAGGATATAGGCTTTTTTCTAAGCATTAAAACCTTTTCAACCATTTGGGATCAATCGGATTTTATAGAATGCACTGTTCTGAAATGGTGGCATTTCGTTTTGCACCATAAAGAAGCTGAATCTAATGTAATTTTGGCAAAATTATCAAAATTACTTGACACGTCATGCTAAATGGTCACTTTTAAGCATTTTAAAACCTTTTCTTAAGCATTTTAAAACCTTTTCTTAAGCATTTTAAAACCTTTTCTAAACCATCTATAACCATTTAGAATCTATAAAATTTACTGTACTAAAATGGAGAAATTTCGTTTAGCACCTTATCGCGGCTGAATCAAATATTACGTTGTACAATATGTCAAAATGATTTTATATTTCATGCTAATAGTTTAATTTTAAACATTTAAAACTTTTGCAACCATGTAGGACCATATAAAATAGGCCTACTATACGTGGTTCTAAAATGCCGGAAATTCGTTTTTCTCTTTAACGCAGTTAAATCTAACATCATGTTGTGGAATCTATTAAAATCATTTTATATTTCACGCAAAAGGTTCTTCGTTAAGCATATAAAACCTTTTTCAACCATTCAAGCCAATTAAATCCTATAGAATGCACTGTTTTAAAATGGCGTCATTTCGTTTCGCACCTTATCGTAGCTAAATCTAACATTATGTGGCAAAATCTATCAAAATGACATTATATTTCATGCTAAATTTTCATCATTATGTATTTGGACAGTAATGACTTTAAAAAAATTAATTTGGGCGAACAATGGCTCCTCCTGGCGGCGAAACATGTCCCTAAAACTTCTTATTACTTAAATACATCATATCTTATTCATCGCAAATATTTCATACATGTACAAAATGCATTATAATTCGCTTGGACAAAAAAGAACTGAGCATCTCCATTATTGAGATGAAAGCAAACTCGTGTTGTTTCAAAATGGGGAAAAAAGTCAATGAAAAGCAAGTGGTTTCCCAGAGGAGTTACGAGAACAACGCACTCTCTCTTGTTTATATTAATTAAAAATGAAGCATTTCCTAGTTCTCATTAAACATAAAGGATTCTGACTAGCAGACAAATTGGGGGCAAACGAGCTAGGTGGCGACACCGTAGCATCGATAGGTTGCTGCGCGACGTCATCCGCCATCTTTATGAACCAAAATCAGGTGGCAAAACTAACAAACTGCATAATTTTGAGACTAGAAAATTCGTAACTCGGAAACTACTCGAGATAGAACAATGCTTTAAATCAAGCGATGGTTCGGAATTGCATAGGGTATCTAACAAAAAATGCTGCTCTTACCCTTAGATGAGAACAAAGATGGCTGAGAAACTTACAGAAAATGTAAATATCGGAAACTGTTAACAAATTCTGACGGGAGTAGCTCGAAGTGTTTTTGAGATAGATTAGTGATGAAACAGACATTTCTTAAGCTTGTTGGCCTCTACAAAAAGCAAAAATCGCATCATTGTAAAACAAACTCTGCGCGAGCTATGAGCCTAAATGTCAGTTTTCACAAGATATTACCTATAGCGCCGCGCTAACTCAGAAACTTCTTGAGATAGAACGATGAAATAAATGAGGCGATGGTTCAGAATGTTACGGGCTATCTAAAAAGACAAATTGTGCTTGTCTGCCATCATAGACGCGATGGCTGAGTAACAGACAAAACATGCCGATATTGGAAATGGTTACCAAACTTATGATGAGAGTAACTCTGAAAGTATTTCAGATAGATCAGTGATGCGAGTGATCCATTTCTTAACCATGTTGTCCTCTATAAAAATGAAAAAACTGCATCATTTTACGGCGAACTATGCGCGAGCTACGAGTCGAAACCTTTGATTTCTCATTGTTTGAATTAGCGCTGCGCTAGCTCAGAAACTACCTGAGATAAAACACTAAGTGAGTTGATAGTTGAATTTACTATGCTGTCGAACGAAAAAATCCTCAGAGCTCTACGATGATCGCAGAGCGAGTTATTAGTTAAAATAAAGGATAAAGTTGAGTTTTGTGCATAAAGACGGCGGACTCGTATAAGTTATTGATACAATTCTAGCCTCTACACTAATTCCTAGCCTCAAACTCAATAATTTATATTTCAGTAAGTAAAAATATTACGCATTTCATAATTAAGATTTACAGTATGTACACGAAGCTTCACTAGATGGATTATTAAATCCTACACCAACAATGATAAATAATTTGATTAAATTAATATTTTTATTTATGTGATACAATTTTTTAATTTCTAAATTATCCGTAAATATTTTTATTAACTCGAAATAAATTTAAAATTCAAGAAATATTTGATCTTAGATATAAATTAAATATAAAAAAATTCAAAAGAACGAAAAATAACTTTACTTAATTTTTTATTTAAAAAAATATTCAAGTTTTAAACAAATTTTTATAATATATATTCGCTTCAAATAAACTTAAACAAATTGAAAATAAATCAGATTTAATAAATACATTATAAAATTCGGCTTAAATGAATTGAATACATTTCAAAATGCAACGAATGAAACGTAATTTTAAAAGAAATTGAATATTTTCAATATTGACTTTTATTTAATTTTACAATTTTATTTCGTTAAATTAAAAATATCATTAAATTCTTAATTTTAAATATTTTATCATCGCTGGTATAGGGCTTTGAACCTCTCCGATATATAGGGGTGTCCACAAAAACTCGGAACAATCAGTACGTTGAAACTAGCTAAACTTGTTGGGAAATCTGGCCGGACACCCTGTATTATTTCTCAAAGAAATAAATTCTTAAAAGAATATGTAATGTACATAATTTCATTATCCGTAATGCGATCGTTGGGGATAATAGACGCTCATAGTTTTTCTAATATGTTATACAATAGACTACCGATTATCCGGGGAAGACGGAAAATTATAATTGTTTGAAAAATTTTCACTGTTTGTGGGAATAATTTACACTTTATTGGACTAAATTTACAGAATATTTGTTATTTTTCGACACCTTTTATCAGAATAAATGTAGAGAATTATAAAAAAGAATTATGCCATTTATTTGGTTTTTTTTTCGAAATAAATCGTGATTTTTTTTGGTAAGTTCGTTGCTTATTTTCGAAAGTTATCTTTATTGACAAAATCTTTTTTCTTTTCAAAACATTGTGATTTATATCGATAAAATATTTTTTCTATAAATACATGTAGTAATTTTTTGAGGTAAACATTTTTTTTTTGCGAAAAATTGTGATTTGGTAAATTCATTGCTAATTTTTTTGCCGATTTTTTTGTGTGACGTGGTAAAATCATTGTATTTTTCAAAAATTGTAATTTTTATTGGTAAAATCGTTATTTTTTTTTTATTTTACAAAATTCCGTAATATTTTCCATAATAATTTTATCATATTTTTTGAAAATATTGTTAAACTTAAAATTATGTAATGTTTTTGTAAAACGTCAATATTTTATTTTTGAATTTATTGTTCTTTAAAATATTACAAAAAACTTATAAAGCTTTTCTATCGAAAAATGCAATGACAGCGTAAAAATAAAACGGATAATCCTCCTCCGGATAATCGAGCATCTATCGAATACTATTATTCGCCGCAACGGAATTATTCACTCGTTCCATTTTGCATCTTTCATTAAATGAAAAAATTCCATTAATTGAAATTATTTTTTCAATTAATACGGGAGAAACGAGGTTACAAAGTGTAATAAGTCCAATAAATCAAATTGAAAACGAAAAAAGTCATGGGAAACATATATCGACTCAATCGGTCAATTTTCTTGGCCAGTGCCATATGATTGGCCACAGTATTCGGTGCATTACCGTTATTACCATTACCGCTGCTATTATTATTGACTGGCAATGAAACCAAAGTACAATTACCGCTTTTATTTTCTCTGGGTTTCTGGTGAATCCAAATTGTTATAATTAGTAGCGATAAAAAGAGAAAAACAAAAGGATTAATTAAGGAGCTCGCTCGGATCAACTTTTCTAATAATTGATGTTTTCGACGTATAATTAGACATATTTAGAAAGATTTTCCATCGAATTTCAAATATCTAATTATAGTGGTTGTTGTTCGAAGATAATGAGTGTTGTCGAACAGACTGGTTCAAAATGTAATAATAGTGTTAAGATCGGGAATAAAGGATTGTTTCGATGACTAGTTTATTGAAATGGTTTTACCGAAATCAATTTTTGGATCAAAATAGGATATTTATGGAAATGTTTTAATTATAGAAATTATACGATTGTGAAAAATGAGAAGACAAAGAACGTTTCTTGGTAAAAATGTGAAATCTGAAAAATGTATTTTTGGATGGAAATGAAATTTGTTTGTGAAAATATTGTGACGTTTCAATAATTTTTTATGGATGAAAATTGAATTTGAAGAAAATTTCTGGATTAAAATCTGAAATTTGGGGGGAAAAAATGGTTCAGATAAGAATGTGAAATTCGAATAATTTTTTGGATCAAAATTAAATTTGAGGAACATTTATGGAGTAAAACATAAAATTTCAAGAAACTTTCTGTAGGAAAATACGAAATTTGAAGAAACGTTCTGTAGGAAAATACGAAGTTTGAAGAAACTTTCCGTAGGAAAAAACGAAATTTGAAGTTTCAGTATAAAAATATAAACATCGAAGAAATATTTTGGGTAAAAACGTGAAATTTGAAGAAATATGCTGTATAAAAATATGAAATTTGAAAAAAATTGCTGTATAAAAATATGAAATTCGGAGAACATTTTGGATAAAAATTGAAATTTGAGGAATTTGTTGGATAAAAATTGAAATTAGAGAAATTGTTTGGATAAAAATTGAAATTTGAGGAATGTTTTTGATAAAAATTGAAATTTGAAGAAATTTTTTGATGAAAATTGAAATTTGAAGAATTTTTGTATAAAAATGGAAATTTGAAGAAATTGGATAAAATTGGATAAGAATTTTGGATAAAAATTGAAATTTGAAGAAAATGTCTGGAGTAAAATATGAAATTTGAATTAACTTTCTGTAGAAAAATGCCAAATTTAAAGAAGTTTCGATATGAAATTTTTGAGAATATTGCCGGAATAAAACTGCGAACGTTTGAAAATATAGAAAATCTAAATATTGTAGGTAGAAAATGAATCGAAATGTTTTTATTAAAACTTAAAACTTTTCATAAAATAGGACAATAATCATACATCTTGGTTTGTCTAATAGGTTAGAAATAATTGAGCCCGAAATAAGAACATTGTAAATTTCGTTGTCCGAAGATAAGAGATTACAAAACTTGGCTGGAAAAATAAGAAACATATACAAAAAAAAACAATTGCGTCCAACCTTCATATTTCAGCATATTTTTTAAAAATGTGCCTATAAACTTTGTTCTGAATGAACAGCTAAAGTTCTGTCTTATTGAAAACTAAAACTGCTTTTATGGTACTACAGCTACTTAACAATAAATCCCTACACCAGGGTCAACTTTTCAAAAATGATACGAAGATTTTACATCAAATATCCAAAAGCCAAACAAAACGAGTGTAAAAACCCATAATTTGATTTCTTTTAAAATCTGCGAAAAATATATAGCTTCCTGCATTTCGTGAAGGTTTTACGACTTCCTTCATACTCAAGATTTAAGACTGTCTTAACAACGAATGCTTTCATATATGACATTTTCCCCAAATGCTTTTTATTTTTATTTGCTGAAGTTAAACAGGGAGTGCAGCGAAACAGGGTTCCTCCATAAATTTCATATTCAACTTTCCTGATTTTTCCAGCTATTTTTTAAAAACAATTTCTCCGACCAATGATCAATTTACATAGTGCATTTACTGATGACAATTTTGACAAATTTTTAAAAATAAAGCAGAAAAATGTTAAAAATTTTACGAAAGGAGCCATCCAGAAATGATGTCACGTGATTTTTTAAGTTTTTCAGACATCCCCCCCACCCCCTATGTCACGATTTGTCACAAATTTCCAGTACCCCCACCCTCCCCCCCTCTCAAAATAATGATGTCACGATTTTTTCGATCGGCAGTTAGTACACCACGAAAATTCATTAAACACATATGTAAAACGAAAATTTAATGTGCTGAAACATATATGAACACTTGTAAAATGAAACGAA
>JAQGAO010002074.1:0-21099 GCA_034697705.1 Ommatoiulus sabulosus | reverse complement strand
GACGCACATCTGGCTACCCTGGAAAGGAACAGCTCTGCTCTAGAGCTGCTCTAGAGTAAGGCGATCGAATGCGCCATATGATAATAGAAAGCTATCATTTCATAATACTGTTACAGGGACGGGAATTGCCTAAATAATTTCCATAATTGTTTCCCTATAGAAAACGAAGGTAAATAACTAGGAAGTGTGAATTTCATATTCATAGATTTTTCAAGTATTAATTTAAAATTTTAAAAAATCACTCAAATTTAAAAAAAGGCCATAAATTTTATAAATTGCAAGTGCAGTTAACTTGTGTCGAGTAAGGACTATAGATACTATATTTTTATATCAGCATGTGCTCACTTCTTGCATCTTGTGTCACGTTTTGGTTATTCTTTCAATACAGAAACATAGTTTTTCAAACGTTTTCTTTATATCAAATCTATAGTACAAATCATTAAAAGATTGCAGCGAAACAATTTTTTTTATCATGTTTCACAACTCCCACCCAGTGTCGGTCCAGATCAAAGGGAAAAAATGTTTCCGAAACATTCGGGTCGCGGTTCTTGTACCAAGGGAGGCAAATGGGTCCTGTCGTCTGTTTTTGAATTTTGTTTGGGTGCAGTCTTCTGACTATTTCGTTGTGCATATCCTCCATTTTATTGCAATTGAAACTAATTTGAGAATGTATTTTTGGTGTGGATACAAATGTTGCAGCAGCAGATACATGTATGTTTGCTCTGTATATACAAGTACTATGAGGCCTAACACTCGGCAAAGGCTCAGTTTGTGGGTAGCATTTTAAACTATGTACAGTATTTACTGAACATTGTCAATTTTTAAAAGGAAATTAACTCATCTAAATTTGCTGTTTTCAGATGCATTTTTTTTAAA
Organism: Ommatoiulus sabulosus; assembly: GCA_034697705.1. NCBI lineage: Eukaryota > Metazoa > Arthropoda > Diplopoda > Julida > Julidae > Ommatoiulus > Ommatoiulus sabulosus. The sequence continues at coordinate 20,223 of JAQGAO010002074.1, read as the reverse complement.
AAGTCAGTAGAATTCAACTTATTGATGGGGTCACAATCCAAAATTGTTTCCACGTGGTTTAACAGTTAGCTTAGCGACCATTTGCAATTTTTTAAAAAAATGTCCAGTACACCTTTGCAAAACTTTCCCAAATTTCAGAGGGTAAAATTGCAAAATTGTCACCATTTTCAAAGAATAAATTTGCAAAATCTATAAGAGTTTCCGAGTACAAATTTGCAAAATGTTAAACAGTTTCCGAGTTCAAACTTGCCAAATGTTCAACAGTTTCAGAGTACAAATTATCAAAATTTTCGAATACAAATTGGTTAAATTTTGTTCATGCTAATTTTTTTGCAATTTTAAAAAAAATCTTTGTTGATTTTTTAGATATTTCAAAATTGTCATTAGTAAATTTTTCAAAATATTGAATATTATCCTGTATCGATTTTTCAAAACTGTGGATAACATTGTCACACGTTTTGGACATTGTCCATTGGTCATGGAAATTTTTTTAAAAACCTGCAGGGAGTGGTCAAGGAAGTTGAACATGAAATTTCTGGGGGGACCCTGCTATAGAATAAGCAACAAATAAATACATTGGCGTATGTAAAACATTTGACAAAAGTTTTCACCAAAAGTTGCAAGTTTCATTTCTTCGAAAAATGTCACATTTTGGAAATCCACCAAACCTGCTTGTCCACGAATATACTGTATGCAAACCGAAATGTTGCGGTTGATATAACCCCTCGCATGATTGGTAAATCGCACGCAGACCCCTCACGTGGGATATACCGTGGGTATTAGCCCGGCTTAAAGGGGGGTCGGCGCATACACCTAATAAAAATGTTAACTTAAAATAATTCATGTCAGTTTTGAGAAATGATGTCTCAGGCCTGGAAAACAAATCGACGGAGATGGATTTAAGTGGCAAGCGCGGGGAAAGGATTTCTGATTTGTGACTTTGGTGTTGCCTATATGCAAATGCACCCATTGCCATTATTATCGATACACGAACAGTTTGCCAATGTTGTATAATAGCTCGTATATACATCTTTCTATCCCATTTTGATTTCTTCTAGGCGTATAAGGTTTTTGTTTTATGGCCTCTTATTTTATATTCAGGGCTTTCTTTTTCAAATGTATACGAGCGAAATCGATTTAGTTTATTGGGGAGTATTTTAATATTACATATTGCTTTGACATTACGACTTATTGGTCTCCGATGCATGGCGGAGATGCCATTAGTCTTAGTTTCTCTTAGGTCTAGGGAAACATAATGGATATTTGTGGTGGCCTTCTGGCTTACGGTATTATTGCAGTCAGCGTGTTCTTAAAAAAATAAATAAAAGAAAGTGATACGTGTTAAACATCGGGCTCCGATCTATATACACTCATAGCACGCGTGGAAATTTACTTCTATGTACACCCCCGAATAATGATTACTTGCTGGATTATGTTGTGACCAAAATAGATCGGTTGCGGCACAATGGCATCACCCGTGCTACAGGGGAAATTTGGGGGCTTTTGATTGCTTGTACACCACCTGTTATTGAGCCAATTTTTCATAAACTTTCACTCTTTAAAATCTTAAAACCTTTCTCATTATTTGGTTTTCAGTATAGTGTTCAATAATTAACATTCTGGCCATTGTAGCGTTTGCTACAAAGGTTGCACTGTCTGAAATGTCCTTTTTCACTTCCGGTGCCATTGTTTCGCGCCTCGAACGTTTATTAATTATTAATAGGTTTAGCATGATCCAAGAACCACGAGCGAATAATTAAAAAAAATTGTAAAAAGCCTAGCTCGAATTGATCGATTTTCCATTCATTAAAATCGGAAATCTGGAGTGGCCTGGCAGTGTCCATTTCCTCCTTTCAGGCTTGTCATTTCGGAAATGAATATCATTTCCAAGGGGTTTTCGTCATGAAAGAAATTACATTTAATATGAAACAATTCGGGCCATTGTAATTACCGTCGCTAGCTCAAAGACACGCAGAAGTTAATAATAAAGGCCATATATTCAATACGGAAATGTTTTAAGGAAATTCTGATAATTCGTTTCTACTGTATATGCACGTATTCATATGTGTGTGTTTTCAATAACATTCAGAAGCTTTTGATTGTGTATAATGTTCCGAAGTGAAACGCCCTCTAAAAATTATGCTGGCTGAATGTTTTCTATTTCTTTGTTTGAGCTATATTGGAAAATTTAAAACTTCGCTATACATGTACATAAATGACATTAGTGATATGAATTTTTATAAGCAACGCCTCGTATAAATAAGCCCACATCTAAATGAAAATATCCCTTGAGATACATTTAAAACATATTTCTGATATGCAACATATATATTTACTGGAATATGTATTTTTTAAAAAAAATGCATTTAAATTTTGGTTTCTTGATAAGTTTTGTAAACTGTTTTTTTAAAAAAAACGTATTTTTTAAGGTATCTACTCCCAATGCAATTCAAATGCATTTAGGTATATGTTTATTCAGCAATGCATTAAAAAACATTATTCAACAATTTAAAATATATTTTTAAAATTGTTTTTTTATTTATTTATCAAAATATATTTAAAAATACATCCAATCTATACATATACAAAAAAAATTATTACAGAAAATGTATTTTTAAAGCTTTTTTTGTGTGAGAGTAATACCGAGATGAAAACTATATGAAGCCTACAATTGCATAATTTTCCTCAAAGTCTCAACAAATTTATTACATTTCTTCGTTAATTTATAGTAATAATAAATGTGCAAATAAATCAAAAGTTCGCTCGTGATACAGGACGATTTTTAATGTTTTCTTTGTTTGTGTATTTTTAAAATTATTAAGGAGAAATGAAGCAAATTATAGAGAATAAACGTACGATATAATCCTAAATTGCATAACAAATTTGGTTTTCAAGCCCTTTTTATATGCATAAGTTTCATTTTTTTATTTAATCTAAATTGTAATCAAAATAAGAAAAATTAAATACAATTTACAAAAATTCGTAGTTGCATTCGTTAGTTCGTAAATGCATTATTATTTAAAAAAATTACCAAATGTATTCTTTAAAGTTGCATTTCTTTAGCAAGCTTCTAAATGAATTCTACATACATACTAACTGCATTATTTAACAAACTACTAAATACATTTATTTAGTGAATGCTTTCTTCAACAAACTACACTAAGTGCATTTCTTAAACAAATGCATTCGTTAATAAACTATTACGAGTTTGTTAAAGCTCGTAACTGCATTATTTAAAAAAACTTACCAAATGCATTTTTTTTTACAAAACTTTGGTAAAGAGTTTGGTAAGAATGCATTCGCTAAAGAAATGCATTTAGTAGTTTGTTAAATAATGCATTTGCTAAATTGCTAAATAAACGCATTTGGTAGTTTGTTGAATAATGCATTTGTTAAATAAATGTATTCTTTAACAAACTACTAAATGCATTATTTAACAAACTACCAAATGCATTTCTTTAACAAACTACCTAATGCATTTCTTTAGCAAATGCAATCTTTAATTAAACTTTGGTAAGGATTTTGATAAGGATGGTAATTATTTGGTAAGATTGCATTTGGTAAATAAATGCATTCTTTAAAAAACCTACTGCACTAAATGCATTTCTTTAACAGTTGCATTCTGTAGCAAACTAGATCGCCATCAGTGCACGGTCAAGCGCGACTGTTCGAACTTTCTCTTTTCCCTTTGGCCCCTCTTTGCCCACTGGCGAAGCTGACCATATGCCCCGCGCGTGTTTATTTAACGCATTGTTCTATACATCTCCATCAAAGCGTGCAATGATTGACCGTTTTCGCGAGGACGACGTCATTTTAGCCTGAGTTTTGTTGAAACCCATCTAATATCGCGGCCACTCGATCATGGATGGGCGAAGAAACTTTCATATCTTGTTAATTTCCAAGATGAATGAATGATATGAAGAGTAAAAGAGAAACACGAGTTAATTAAAGTCTCGCTCTCCTATCCAATCCCAATTGCAATCACACTTCTTCTCACTGCCATGGCAGCTGGGGAATGTGGCACTGTTATTTCTCGAGTGCAAAAACAAGTGATGGAAGAGTCGCTCGTGTTTAGAGTTAAGGAGCTTTGAATGTCCGCCTTCATCATTTCTTCCAGCGACACGAAAAATAATTGAGCTTTTGACCAATGGGGATTTATTAACCCTGTAGAGCTATGGATCCATGGCTGACCAACGCTCCAAAGGGTTAGCCGCGGCCTCGCACGCTCCTTGATTGCAGGTCCTAATTCAAATTACGAGAATTAGTCGATGGACACGGGACTGGAGAGAAGCCTGACCACTTTGGAAACGAGGACGACAAAAAGTTGGCCAACTTTGAAGATGGAGGAACGCCATTCCCTCATGCTCAGCCTTCCTTCAATTGGACTTGACTGCTTGGTCACTCGTTGCGTTTGTAGGATTCACGGGACCCTAATATGTGAATGATTAAGAATCGCAGGCTCTAAGTGTGCGCCTGACATGTTATCACGAACTGACATATCGCTTATCATTCTTTGCCATTAGGGAGAAATGGCAGCGGCTAATGCCTGCCCCCACATTATACGGCATTAGGAGGCAAATACACGGGGGAAGAAACAAATAATTACTGCGTTGCAACTTAATCGGGGGAAATGGTGGGGAATTGTTGCTCCCGTAATTAAGGAATCTAAAAAGATGCCAGTTGTCGGAAATGTCCCCAACGCTGAAGCTTGACCCCACTCATTATAACGTCGTTTTCCATTTTCAAAGTTCGATCTGCGACCATTGGGGCGTTGAGCTATTTCTGTACGGATTTGCCCAAACATCAATAGGGTAATTTTGACAACATCCGTTATTTACTCGCGTTATCATCTGAGAGATAAACAAAAAAGCTTTCTTAAATAATTCGACGACAGTTTTAGCGTTTAAACTGTGGTTTCCTCAATCTGTCTGCTGTATAACTTGAGGTCAATGACATTTATGGACATTTTGATTTTAATTGCATCATCAGCTGTGGTTGAAAAGACCCCCTTTTATCTGCGAGATACAAGGGTAACTATATTTTTTTTTTAATTCTTACAATTCTTTCGTTATTTCTGATATTGATTTATATAATTTACATTGTACCTTTCCTTATGTATGGGTGCCCATCAGAGGCCCCCAAAGGTAGATTTGTTTAAAATTGTCATGCCCAGAAAACCTAGTGAGGCTGTGTTACAAACGAAACTGTATAACCACAACTATAAAATGAATCTTTAAATACAACTGTTTGTAACTGTTTGATCAAAACGTATGCAGTATACAGGGTTGCCACTGACCTGCAAAGTCAGGCAAAACTAAAAAAGTCAGGCAAAGTCAGGCAACTTTGTGAAAATTTAAAGAAAAGTCAGGCAAAGTCAGGCTGAGGTCAGCCTGAAGAATGCTTATGTGCATGTTGTCAGATATTTGTGTGCTTAATAAATAAAAATTACATGCATTACATGTATTGAAGAATTTTTTGCTTTTTTAAAAAAGGAAGCTATTTAACTTTAATTTTAGTCAGGCAAAGTCAGGCAAAATTGTATGAAAAGTCAGGCAAAGTCAGGCAAAAACGAGAATAAAATGGACAAAAGTCAGGCAAAGTCAGGCAAGTCGATTTTTCAAATGTGGTGGCAACCCTGAGTATATAGTTAATTTTCCCTTCGGTGTCATCATTATATTTTTTTTTTAAATTAAACAAATTTATGGAAATATCTAAATGTGCATCTGACGGTGGAAATATCTAAATGTGCATCTGACGATACACAGATAAAGATTAAATATTGAAAAGAAATGCATTTTGGGGTGCAAATTTCATTTCCAAACTGCGTTTTGAAATTGCGTTTTAAAATGTATTTTGATGTTGCGTTTTATAATGTATTTTGAAATGCAATCGAAATGCACTTACAAACGCATTTCGTTTGCATACTGTATGCTCATTAGTGGCTGTATTTTGCTCGCTTTATGTACGAGCGAGTATTCAATGACTTTGGAAATAAGCAAAGAAAAATGCTTGAAATATTTCTCTAATTTTGATCGTTGTTTTGGTTGGCAGATTCTGCTTTGAACAGTATTGTGTGCTATACCAAATTTTAAATTTGGGGCAATTGCATGTTGTCTGGTAACGCCATTTACTTTGTTTAAATAAGAAGAGTACTTATGCGGAAGCTTTAGAAATCGTATTCAGGGTTCTATCAGACCTGGAAAACCTGGAAAAGTCTGGAAAAGTTTTAAATTATTTTTAAAACTTCAGGGAAGAATGGACTTGTTTGGAAAAAGTCAGGGAAATTCGACGTGTCGCAATCCAAAATGAATGCTTCTTCGTGGTTTTAAAATTTTCCCAGTACAAACTTTGCAAAATTGTCAAGAGTTTCCGAAGACAGACTTGCAAAATTGTCCACGTTTTCCGAGCACCAATTTGCAAAAATTTTAAAACTTTTCGTAATACAATTTTGCAAGATTTCTAACCTTTTCCAGCACAAATTGGCCAGATTTTCAGCTGTTTTCGAATACGGATTTCTAAATGTTCAACAGTTTCTGAGGAGAAATTTTCAACAGATTCCGAGGACAAATTTTAAAGATTCTCAACCTTTTCTGAGTACAGATTTTCAACCTTTTCTGATGAGTACAGATTTTCAACTTTTTCCGAGTACAAATTTGTAGAAATTTCTAAATTTTCTTACGTTAATTTTGGAAAATTTTCAAATTTGTCATTATAGCCTTTACATTTTGGAAAATATTGAATATTTGTTCTGTGTGGATTTGGCAAAATATTGAATAATGTTCTTTGCAGATTTTGCTAAATCGCGTATAACATTGACATATACTGTATGTCAATTTTGACAGTGTCATTGGTCAGGGAAATTTGCCTAAAAACCTGGAAAAGCCAGGGAAGTTGAATACGAAATTTCTGGGGACATGCTAATTGGTTATGTAAAATTAACGCAAGGTTATCGCTTGTTTTTAAACCAATTAGTAGATTCCTTTTGCATAAAACTACGATTTTGCTGGTTTTCCATAGTAATAATTCTACTTCTTTCAAATGAGAAAGTCAGTTAAGTATGACAGTCGATTTTCCTATACTTTGAACATCGTTTGATTGAAACAATACTAGTCGTTCGAAACATCCAATTTTTTACTTGTTTCAGCATTGATTCTAGCCTGTCTGACATATTTGGCGAACTGGAACTGAAGTCATCCAAAGTGAAACCCGCTCTGCTCCCCAAACCAATTTCTGTCAGTAATACTCCCGTCCCTTCTCCTCGTCCAAGAGTCCATCCTAATTCTACGCAGAGACCGGTACCACCGCCAAGGACAGCGCTGGCATCCTCCTCCAGGCCTCCAGTTCCTGCACGCAAGACTCCAGCTCCTCCCAAACAAAACCACGTGCCAACACCCCACTCATCGTCCGGTGCGGATCAAATGGACAGCGTAGATATTTTGAAGTACATTCAGTGTGAAGAGGATGCCCAAAAAGAAGACGATTTAAACCTTTTTTGATGGGATGAAAACTGCGTGGACCAATATCCACGCATTTTATATCCCTCGAGACTATTTTCATAGAACATGAACTTGTTGGTAAGTACGGCCTATTTACAGTACAGTGTAGAACTAGATTGTACAAACGTATACATCATGATACTTGCTTCAGTCTGCATTATATTTTTGCTTTTTGTTGCAGGCTTTGTTTTCTTTTTTTGTTTAGAACATGCATGCATACTTATTACTTTATTAATGGAAATGTCTCTAAAATTGCGATATTTTTGCCAAATGGAAAGAAATTTTTTAAGCTGTTTAATCGCAACATGGTCAGCTTATCAAAAACAGAGCAACAACGTAATATTTTGTGTTCTTATTGATCACATGTTTGCATTGATGGTTACAGGATGCATACTTGCTTCAGTCTGCATCTTATTTTTGCTCTTTGTGTAAGGCTTAAGTGCTGCGTGCATTGTTTTTCTATTTTTTGTTAATTAGCATATGCATGAGTACTTATTACGTTATCAATAAAAAATATTTCTCAGATTGTGATATTTTTGCCAAATTGGATGAAATTTGTTAAGCTGTAATTTTTTTTTCGTCTATTGTTTAATCGTAAAATAGCTTATCAAAATACAGAGCAACAAAGTTTTTCACGTTCACGTTAAGAATGTGAAAAACAAAATATGATTCAACTTTCAGTGCTTGCCAACAATTTTTCATTTTCATACAACAAAGAATTATTCAGAATATCTGATTTGCATATTTCTGTTCATTTTGTCAAGTGGTAGGTTCACGAAGCAAATGAATTGTGAGGTTTTTAATGGTTCCTCTACCAATTTTATTTCATTTTTGCTCTACGTTTTGGCCTACATTGCCTTCTTCAGGATCTTCTACTTAAAAGAAATTGTTACACGTTTTGCAATTGTTAATTTTTTTTAAAAAATAACAGTTTTTACAGTATAATCTACCTAATTGTGGGAAATAATTGGTTTGTTACATAAAATTACATATATATGTTAAATTCAGTGCAGTCCACAGTATATAGTTTAAGTACAAACAAAGAACATTTTATTTAGGGATCATACAAATTTAACAATTGTAGAACTTATAACAATTTTTTTAATGAAATTGTAGAAGCTCCTGAAGTAGGCCATGTAGACCGAAACGTACATGTAGAACAAAAATAACATACAATTGGTAAAGAAATCATTAAAAAATCTCGCAATTAATTTAGTTTTGCACAATTGCCTTATTTTTGCTTCGGTCGGAACAAGTCATGAAATGGCGAAAGTTGTGAAAGGAAACCTTTTCAGTGAATGTTGGAAACATTTTTCGGAATAAAGTGAACGTAGCATAATTCATGAGCGAATTTGAATTCATTGGCAAACGTTGGTTTCGGTCAACTTATGTCGCAGTCTATACTGACCAGCACTCATTCCAGACCTTAATGATAAAATAAGGGGCGATTTTTTGTGGTCACTGCGGTGCTACTGTTGTTATCGTGCAATTATTTTCTTGGCTCTGTATTTAATACGTGGATCGAAGTCTCATTATAGAGGTTGACCGTTTGTTCATTAACGCATCACGCGTTTTGTTCAACCCATCGTGGCTCAGTTTTGCTTTCATGGCTTTTAACTTTTCTACCGACCACTTTTCTTCGTGTGTGCCAGCAGTGTTATGATACATAATTGGCGTCATCAAGCACCAAATTATGATGGACCCTCCCTTTCTTCTTATTCCCCCCTGCCCCTCGCCATCAATCCATTTCTTTATATCATTTATGGCTCTCCCATGCTTTGGCAGTTCTCTTATTTCCTATTCATCGGGGTTGCCATATTGCACTTTTAGTCCTAATTGGTGTTTTCTGAGCATTTTCACCACATTCTAAAAGAAAATTGCGCAAAATTGGTCTTGAATTGCCTTTTCCCTAACAGGTCTTGTATGATTTCACTGGTGGCCAATGTGGAAAAAGTGCCATGGCCGTTTAGAGCTGACAATTATTGCAATTTATGTAAAGAATCGCCCTTGATCGTTCATATCTAGGCAGAAAAACATGGAACTATGTCGCACATAAATATTTGAAAAAGTATCAATTTTTCACCAGAATTGAAATGTTGATTGTAAGCTTGTTCCCCAAATTCTGTCATTCGACGTTATTGACAAAATTGTGTGACTTGTCCTGGCTACCACGTTCGAGGGGTGTTCACTAAGTTTATGCAATCATTAAAAAATGGCTGTATGGATTTTACTGAAAATTGGTAGAGAAATACATGTAAACGTCATATATTATTTTTTTAAAAAAATTACATTTTGGGAGATGCATTTTTCCCATCGTTCTGGCAGCGAGTGAATGCATGCCTCACTCAAAAAGTTTAAGCCAAAGCTTCCAAATCAGCATTTCTGACGAGCACTGGCCGTCCACGTCTCTGAGCATCTTTCACAGTAGTCTATCCATTTCTAAACTTTCCATTCTTTGACATTTCATACATTTCTGCTCCTGAAGTACAAACCATGCAACAACAGCCCACTGCTAATTAGCCACTCGGAGCCCATTTTGCTTTTAAATATTAAGCACGTCCAATTTTTGAAACATATATTTTAATGTTGAAATATGTCCAGGAATGACACATTCCAACACATTTCATTAAAATCCATACACCAGTTTTTTTAAAAAAAAAAAAATGTTTGCGAAAAGTTAATGAACTTTCTTCGTATTTATGTTCAATGCTGGATTAACTAATGGGCTGCATCCCATGGAGGGTCACATAATCCTACTATAGACGAGGGGTGGGGTGTTATTCAATATTTGTTGAAGTTATTAAACGTTATAAATTTTAAACAATATTTTTATCAATCCTAAAATTTCAGCAATGTTTTGCTTTCATTTAGTAGTTAAAGAAAAAATCTGGGTTTTTTGTTTCTTAAGTTTGGCCGTTTGGGCATTTCAAGGTTTCCTAGCTCAGGGGTCTCCAATATTCCTTTTGTTAGGCACTGCTGATTGTTAACTGCTAAGGTTTATATAAAAGATTATATGATTGTTGACGATTACGGGTTGTATTTGGTGTGTAAAAGTATAATGAGATGAGGTACAGTACATGTGCAATGTACTTAATGACGAATACAGTGACATTTTGTACTAAGCAAGATTTCTCAACGAAAACTGGTAAATATCTAGTACAATATTATAGGTATAGCAAATTTGGTTAAAATCATGATTGTTAAGACGTTAGGATACCCAAGGGTGAGGTCAAAATTGACTTGGAAGATATGTCACAAGGTCATACAGATCAGCTCAATTCCAGAAGTGTGGAATACGATGTATCATGTAATTTACTGAACAACAAAAGCAGAATCAAATTACAGAGAGATTCAGAAGATGCAGTAGAATTTGTAGAAACAAGGTGCAACCCCACTGGAAGCTTCATTGCACACAACTTGATGTTGAGATACACTATAATTGCATCTATACCAAAGACTCATTGATATAAATTGGGTTCCTAGAGATTCAAGGGATCCAAGAAGTGTCAGATACTTATTTGAATAAGTATCTGACACTTTTTTTTCTACATCTGTTAAACTGCAATCATAGTCTAGATGTTTACTGAAATGTTTCTATCTTTGCTAAACGTAATACTAAAATAACTTCTCAATTTAAGAGCTCACTGATATTGGGATTTGTTTAGGAGAATTTGCTTTCATTGTCAGTTTTGCTTACCTTTTAGTATCTCCCCACGTCCTTCCATTTATGATGTCTAACCATATGTCACCTGCAATATTTTACTCGATGTTTGCCCGTTTTCATTGAGAATTCTCATCATTTTATTAGACATTCTCAAACACATGGTTGATAAGAATGATTTCAAAGTTCGGATTTCACCGTATTTAACCTCGACATTTCGTCACCCAGTGGCTTTTTTTCTAGTGTCTAAAAAAATTATAAAACGTAACAAATTACATAAATTTCCAATTAATCACATGCGATAACATATTAATAAAACTCGCAAAAGCTAAACTTATGTTAGAATACGTAAATTTCAGCATGTAAACATCAAGTTAAATTTTAAAAATGCCAAACATAATGAAACACACTCATGTAGATAAATTAACAATCTCCACATCCTGTTATTTGGCTTCTTCCCAATATGAAACTCTTTGCTATGCACCATATCTAAATAAAAATTGCAAATTGTAGAAATTATTTATATGTGTTGAAATTAAAGATGTGATTCTTAACTTGATTGTCCCAATGCATAATTTCTGGAAACATGCTTTTGTTTTTTAGCACCTACATGTTCTTATTCTGGGAAATCTCCCATTCCTATGGTCCAGAAGTCATCTCTATAGAGGGATTGTGTAGTGCAGCAAAGCGTACATACACTGAGTTCCCGTAAAGGCCATCACACACGAGGCAATTTATATACGGAAATTTTTTTCCAGAAATATTTTTACTTCATATTTCCCCGTGTGTTTGAAAATATTTCCTTCGCAAATATTATTTCCAGAATTGAAACGTCTTAATCTAAGTAAGAGCAACTTGTTTCTGGAAACAAACTGACGTCATGGATGCTGTAAGTCGAGCACAAAGGTGCATCTTTCTAATGCCTAGCCAATCAGGAAAGACATTGGAGTAGTGTTGTCAAGGAAATTTAGCAACATTTCCCTTTTAAATAGTGCTGTCATATACTTTGAAGAGAAACGTGATATACTCTGATATATTCGGAAATATATTGCTCAATGTGTGCAATAACAGGATGTTTTTTCAGTTGAAATGAATTGCCTGCAAAGTCTAGAAATTTATTTCCGGATATAATTTGCCTCGTGTGTGACGGCCTTCAGAAATTCCCTGTAGTCCAGTAGTCCTTCTTTGTTTTCTCTATGTGCTGTTTTAAGGTCGTCACACACGAAGAAAGTTATATCTGGAAATAAATTCTGAGACATTGCAGGAAAGTTATTTCAACTGAAATAATTTCTTGTTGCTGCACAAATAGAGCGATAATTTCAGAATATATCCCTACCGGCTACAGTACATGACAGCACTGTTTCAAAGGGGAATGTGGATAAACTAACTTGACAGCAGTGGCTTTATTCCATCCCATGAAGTATGTCTATCCTGATTGGCCATCTATATAAAGAATAGTTGTATATTTGTTTGTTTGTATGTACGGAGCCCCGTAGCGGAAGCTGAGTATTTTCTTATTTTTAGCTTTATGTTGATAAAGCCGGTCAGTTTTCATACACGAGGCAAATTATATCTGGAAACTTACCAATTTTAGGTGTGTCCGAAAAGTCAAGCGCGTATTTCTGAGCATTTTTTAGTTTTTCACATTAGAATTCACATTCTAAAAAAAAGAACTTTTTGAACGTGCCATGTTTCCAGAGATAATTTGCCTCGTGTATGACCAGCTGAAAGAAACTTTCGTGCGTGATTGTAAAACCTATGACGCCAGCTTCTTTCCAGAAATAACTTGCGCAGAATAGGATCACTTTCTATTATGGTAATATACAGTATCTGGAAACAAATTTGAGAAGGATTTTTCCCAACACACGGGGGAATATCAATTAAGCAACAATATATCTGGAAACAAGTTTCGGAATATAAATTGCCTCGTGTGTAACGGACTTAATTCAGTTCAAGATCTGGAAATGCTGCTTCAATATCATCAAGAACTTATCAAAATTGTATAGTGTAATTTTTAAATAATCTAGAATTTGACGTTATAATTTTAAACTTAAATAATCAAGTTAAAAATAAAAAATAAAAATGTCGTTATCGCAAATATTTCTCGAAGTTTGTAACCATGTATTTTTCATGTTATTTTGCTGTTACCCAAGAAAATGCACTCCAGCTAACATTTAATGATGAACATGGATGTCTGTATAGACATCTTTTTTATAGGGGGGGGAAAGTTGTTGATTATTATCGTGACCACCTGTAGCTGTTCACAAAAAAGGAACTTGTTGATCCTTCTTCCTGTATGGATGTTGATCTGCAATATATTTTTCATCTCAAATTCCCTCCCCCATCCTTATTCCTATGTCAAGCTTTAATTATATCCAAGGTTCCTCACATTCTCGGCCTATATTGCAGTTTTCACAAACCGATAGATTTCTTCTTTTCGGTGTCCATGCAACGTTCAATCCAATTTTTTCTCGTTTCAAAATTAAACGATATTTCTCATGTCGCCATGACAAAATCTGTTGTACTGTAAATGCCAACATCTTATTTGTCACACTGGGGTTCCTAATGGTTCGGCCTATATTTATCATGTTTTTTGCAGCGTGATTTTGCTTGGTTGGCAACTGTACACCCAATTTATGCGTGCGTGGCATTGTGTCCGAGTCTGTCCAGTTTTGATGTTGGGGATCAACATCTCCCTCGACGGCTAATCCCAGTGTGGTCAATGTTCCATCAATCCCTCATCATCCTTCCTAACATTTCCATTATCTCGTACGATCAGAAATGACCATTAGTCACAATTTTGCCATCTGCATGATGTTTGTTTTTTAAATTAGGGGTACTCAAATAGATGTTTTGCGAATCGCAATTTAGCAACCGTGAAGTCACGTGCGCAAAATCGACACGCAAATTGGTTTAATAAAGCACTCAAATTTAATTGATTTGTTTATGGATTTGTAACAATGCTGTTTAATAAACAATTAATGCATTCCAATTTAGGCGCATTTGAAAATAAAACATTTTCAAATTCATTGGCGAAAAATGACAAGGATGTTTACACAAATTGAAAAGAAATGAATTCAAAAATACATTATGTATAGATTAATGGAACACATGTAATGAATTTCAAGATGCATTTCAAGTTACCGTATAAAAAAGAAATTGAAAAAAAAAATTAATTGGAAAATACATTATGGAATACGTATAATGCATTTTAAGATAATTTTAAGTTGATAAAGTGCATTTTAAAATACAGTTTGAAATGCATTTACGAGAAATGACAATAATTTGTACACGAATATAAATGAATTGAATTTGAAAACAAATTATATATATATATATAATGTAATGCATTTCAAGATAATTTTAAGTTATTAACGTTCATTTTAAAATACATCTTGAATTGCATGGACGAGAAATGAGAAGAATACGTTTTAAAATGCATTTTAATAACTCAAAGGGAATTTTTAATCTGAACATATTTTCTAATGAATTTTTAAATGTATTTCTTTTTAATTTGGGTTCGCGACAGCCAAAGTGCGATTCACAAAGCTTCTGTCTGAGACCCTGTTTTGTATAAGCTGACAAGTTAATTGTATTTTATGAGATGAAGAAACACAAATATCTCATCTACTTAAAAAGATGGAATGCAATTCAATTTATGCATCTTAGCACTGTCATAAAAATATTAAAATAACATTGGAATAAATCATTCTCCCAATTGTAACTCTGCATGGGTATAGAAACAGTGGAGAAATGTTAATAAAATCATTCCAATTATAACGTCCATATTTTCGATGTCAGCGTCTAGACGTTACGGCGTTATGGATCGATTTTGCCAGATAAACACACTTTCAGAAAGATCTAGAACGCTTATCTAGGAACTGTTTGATGAAATACATTATTACCCAACGTGCCTTCATTGAGGTTTAGGAATGTGCATAAAAAGAAGAGTAAATGAATTGGACCAAATTACCCAAATAGATGCAGTTTTTGAAGAGTTTTTAATAAGATTCAACATGTACAAGTCGAGTTTTGTATAGTGATCTGAATTACTTTATCTGTTTTATCTGTTATTAATGCTAAAAATGGTGAATTTATCCCATTTGATAAATATTGGGTTTACTGTGAGTGAAAGATTGATTCCGTGTCACCATTTGGCAGTCTTGAAATCATGTATGTAAATGTAATTAATTAATTGGTTTAAAACGATAAACTTGAGTGAATTTGTTAAACGCGTGACTTCACGACTTCCAAAGTGCCATTTTCAAAGCTTCTGTCTGAGTACCGGTACCCAATAATAATACTGGATGGTGAATAAGTTACCGAAGAGTAAAATGGTAAATTCCACAGCCTCGGAAAACTGTTCCATTTCCCCATAATTCTTAGTGAATTACTTCCTTAAGCTATGTTCGCACGGACACCTAAATTGTGACATAACTAAGAGAGTCTCTTAACTGTTAGGTGACTCTCAAGTTTTCTCTCCTAGGGAAGTGGTCTTTTTGTTAGGAGAGCTGTGTTTGCATGTCCACTTATGTGACTCTCTCACACTTTTTTTCATATTTAGGTGACACTTAGGTGTCCGTGCGAACATAGCTTTAATTACTTATTTTATTAAATTAATTAATGAAATAAGTATAGTGGAAGTAATTCACTTAGTTTCGTGATATGGAACCCCGCTGACGTTCCATTTCAAATGTTCTCTTTTTTACTTTTTTTTGTTAATAAACAGGCAAGGTGACTATTTTATCGACGTTTTCAAATAATATAAATAATCGTGGTAATAATTCATGAAGTTTTGTGATATGGAACGCCGCCTCGCTTTCATGCACATACCATTTGACGTTTTATTTTAAGTGTTCATTTTATTTACTTTTTTTTTTGTTGTTAAGCTGGTCATACACGAGACAAATTATATCCCGAAACCTCTTTCCAGATATATTATTGCTTGATATTTCCTTGTGTGTTGGTAAAAATTTCCGGATATATTTCCAGAATTGAAAGCGATCCTATACTGAGCAACTTATTTACGGAAAGAAACTGACGTCCCGGGTTTTACAGTCATGCACGAAAGCTTCGTTCTGTTCGATAGCCAATCAGGAAAGATATACGTCATAGGATGGAATAGAAGCACTGCTGTCAAATTAGTTTACCGCCATTTCCCTTTGAAAAAGTGCTGTCAAATGCTGCATTTGCCTCGTGAATGACTAGCTTTAGTTAATAAACAGGGATAGATAACAATTTTATTGGGTTCTGGTGAAATTTCAACTATGTGTAGAAATCATTTCATGTATAAATAATATTAATGGGAAGGAAGGAAGTTCCCGATTTTTACCTCTATATAAATTTTAAGATGCTTCTCCTTATTAGTGATGTTGGTTTAATGAGTACTAAATTGTTATGATGGCCGTTTCTGAGTTAGAAAAGATAGTCTCAATCGGATTTAACTGATGAAAACGCATGTCAACTATACAATTTCAAGCTATGAACCGTACGGGATTAATGTTCTGTTGACAAACTCATTTTGTCCAGAAAGCCTTCTCAATTTTGTTATCTGTCTCAAGTGTGATGTGTTTTCTTAATTCTCAACATTTTCCTTAAGTCTTGAGGATATACGAGTATGCTTGTGGTGATATTGAAATAGTCCCTTATTTGAACATCACTTGATTCTGCACTTCCTTCTTAATTCTTCCCTGTAATGCGTATAATCTTTAGCACATAAATGGACTGCCCAATGCTGCTCGGATTGAATTCTTTTTCTTCTGGAAATCCATATCAGTATTTATTAATCTAATAATGTAGAGAGTGAAGGGAGCTTATGTTAAACCTTTTTTCCGTGTTTTGCACTGGTCAGTTTTTGCCGCACGCGTTGTCCAGATTAGTGGGCATCCAATCAATTTGGTAAGAGTAAACCGTACGGGGATTAAAAAGGAAATCCTGGTTTGATCAAAAGGGGATATTGCTGATGTATTGCGAGTTAACGATCGATGTATTTTCTGGTGAACAACATATATCTTATTTATAAAATATACTTTTGTAATTAATTAATTTATACTATGCAAAAGAATAAAAAGACGTCATTTTTTCGTCAAAAAGACCGTCATAAAGATGACAGTTATAAACAAAATAAAGACTTGAAAATTATGTCAATTTCCCTGTTCTTGATGTTAATTTTTGGCGAAAAAGTACACCAATTATTGATATGCAAGACATTTTCTAGCAAAAAGGCGTCATTTTTGGACCAGAAGTTGAAAGCTTTATGACCAATAAATAAGGGTTTTTTACCAATAAATGACGTCTTGGATGTCAAATGATGTCTTTCTAATCAATAAATGGTGTAATTAATTACCAAAAATTGACGTCATTTTCAAGTCATTATTTTGTTGATAACTGTCATCTTTATGACATCCCATGTTGATGATAATTTTTGCTCATCTTGCATTTGGTTCATAAATGCAAAAGATTATAAAAGTGACAAATTTGTTTTTCATAGTTTTTTTTTTCTTTAAAGAGTTGCTTAGGTTAGAGGTCAACAACGATTGGCATTTAAAACACGTGTAAACCGGTCCTTAGCCGAACTCAGAAACTTTACGAATCGTACGAAGCGATGAATTGCTTAATATTGATGTTAAAAAAGCGACAACCTTGAGTGCATTTTTTTAAACCAATTAACGCGTCGATTTTGCGCACGTGATTTCACGAATCCGTAAAGATTCAGTCTGAGTAACCATAACATCATTCATATCTTTACCGAATAATCATGTTGGCAGTATAGCAATCCTGGTAAATGTAAAAGTAAATATACTGTGGTAAAATATTCTAATTACTCCTAAGTTTATTTCCTTATTTCGTAACTTCGTAGTCTAGTAGAGAAGTGACCTTTGAGGACCTTAGTGATTGATACGGCATATTTCCTGCAAGAAATGTACGTGATGTGACCTTGAACGATTCGAATTAGATTTTCCATTGGATCTTGCAATTATTTGCATAAATTATAATGACATTTGCAAGTCTTGTAACCTTTTTTCACTGTGCATTAATTAATTATTGGTCCATACAGCAGCATATTTATTGCGTGTATGGAATGCAAACTTTGTCTTGGATTACATTATAAAGATATCATTTTTTTATTTGGCATCGATTATAATCGCGGTTTTAAATCGCCAAAATCGGATGACCGCCTGGATTGACGTTTTTATTACGAAAATAGCAATTTGTGAACTCGCGGATTTATTTTTATTAATAAGTTTGGATTCGCTGTACGCAGGTGTTTTGATACCAACACATATTTTTTCCTGAAAATTTCTTCATGTACAAATTATTTACATTTTTAATCGCGCCTGCGATCTCAAGTTCAGAAGTACAAGGTACAGTAGGTCTATTTTATTCTCCAAGGAATAGAATAGAAAGTGTTAGTGTAGAATATGCGAGTATACCTTTGATATCAGCTTGGGGCACTCGGACAGAAACATTGTAAATCGTTCTTTGACAGTGCATGTGAATGGCCCTTAAGCGAACCGTATACAGACAGTAAGAATGATCGTGTAGGGTGAAAAAATGTGGACTGATCGCCAATAAATTCAATAATGCTGAAAATTCGGATTTTGGCATCATTACTGGGGCGTGGTTCGGTAATTGTGGGCGTGTTTAAGCATGCCGTCAATAGTACTGTCGATATTGTCAATTGCGCGCAACATTAATCCTATCAATAGTATCGACCATATAGGTTTCTTCCATCATTAATCTGGTCATCAGTAATTGACCATGTAAGTTTACACCATAGACAACATTCTTATTTAAATTTCGCGCGCCACGCATTGAATCCAGACCCTTATTTCTAATTTGCGACACGACGTGAACGCGCATGCGCAGAATGATTGCGAAAAGTCGTCATTACTGTACACAGATACGCGTTTCTAAGCAAAAATATTCATTTATAATGAATGTGTATGGTTTAATGTAATGAAAGTAAATAATGCAACATTTTTAGAGGTATTGACAATATATATACCTGATTTAAGTATTGCTGATCGTGTATACGATTCACTTTATGCAGAGTTACTTATGGGGCTACATCACGTGATGCCCGGTAATTTTCGGAAGTGGAATGAATGAAATGTCCCGTGATATATATTTGTACATTCTGGCGAAATCTGCATATTGGTGCATTAAGTCAAGCGATCAAAATCATTACTGTACTGTCAAAGTGGGGTTCGTACCGCTAATGTCCGAGTACTAAATGCGTAAATCTGTGGTGTCTTTTAATTTCCCTGAATTGATATCCTGCCTACTCTTCAGATATGACACAAATCAACATTTTTCCATGAAATGAGCCCCGCATTCAGTTAAAACGAAACATCTTATAGTTTACCATAGTTTCTGCTGAATGGCAGTATATAGTGTCGCAGTTGTCACTATACTTTACCATTTGACCATATATATGAATGCGATTTTAAAACTTGCCATGTCGTGTTGAAAACTTTGAATATTTTCAAGTAATTATTGAAGTATTGAAAACTGAACGTTTCAGAAAGGGTCGTATGGTTAAGCAGTGTTCGAAAAGTATGGTGTGACAAAACTCAAAAATGTCCAATTTCCGGGCGTGGCTTGGTCAACAATGTGGGCGTGGTGTGGGGTATATAAATCTGAGAATCGTGGCGCTAACAAGGAGCATCTAACCTGATCATTCTAAAAACTAAGAAAATGCCCCATTAGATACTATCACGTTTTATCCGAAAGTAGATACTTTGATGCTGTTTTGGCGCTAAAATCAAAAATTGTATGAATTTTCTCGTTTATTTTTTTAAAACAATATGCAAAATGATGCATGAAATTAATGCGTCTGCACATTCAACTCATCTTTGGCGAACCCAATCATTTTTGCCTTAGTAAATTTATGAAGTACCTTATCATGCCTGATCTCACCTGCTGATCTGGGCGGAGCCAGCCCGCGTCGTCTGTGCGTGAATACTACAGTAAAACCTGTTAAGACTAAGAGTGACCACCAAAAAAAATGCTATGTTGGTCACTGTACACAGGTGGTCACTATACAAAGAATGCGTGAATTAC
>JAQGAO010002073.1:0-21110 GCA_034697705.1 Ommatoiulus sabulosus | reverse complement strand
TAGGTTCTATGGTGAAAAATGTTTACCTTAGTTCACTCTAACACCAGTTTGAGTTTGTACCATGAGTTCAAAAACACACTGTATGTGGAAGGCAAATTGGACGTTTGGCATGAACTGAATGAGGTTTGACAAACTCGCAAAAGACTGATGGACTGGAGCTTTGTGTAAATGCAAGACTGCAGACTTCTTCAGGGCGTTGTATGTAGCTTCACAGGTTTCTGTTTTATGATGCGGCTCAATGCTTCTTACGAAATTATAGTTGTAAATTCAAGGTTCTTGCGTCTCTCGTGGGGGCTGATAGCCATCCTCATGACAATGTCTTGTTTTTCTATTTGTGGGGTTGCAAGCGTTAACAATTTACAGTACGTGCATACTGTATGTCCATGCGTAAGTAATTGCGCCAATTTTCTGGTTTCTGCTGTAGTTCTCGGAGAAGATTCACATGGGAGAATGTCCCTCTAGTCAGTATATATAACCACTCCCTGAAACACCGTGAACGACGTGCAGACTTTTTTATTGTAATTATTGCCACTAAAACAGTTCTTCCTCCATGACAATTTTGGAACGACTGAGCAAAAGTTTTAGCGGTGTAGACGCACGATTTAATGTCAGTCTTTTGCTCAGTCTCCTGATCATGCAAATCTGTCGACAAAATGTTGCTTGTGGACCAGGTTTAAATTTACAGTTGCATCAAACTCAGTTCAATTTTATTGGCAAACAAAGTGAATTGAATGAACGCCATGAATATAAACTACTATTAAATGTGCTGTTTTTGTGGAACGCAGTGTAAATCGAGCTACAAGCCTACAAACGTGCGTAAATGAGAAATTGTATGCATTTAAACATATATGTTGAATTATTACTCGTTTTTCGTTGAATAAGAAAATAATTTGTTATGGTATCATGAAATTGAAACCAATTAAACAACAACCAAATGACCCTGACAGTTCAAAAATTTCTTCAATCACCCCTAATGGTAGGAACACCTATAGTTTGATTTTTCTGAAACTGGAATCTCAGTTACCACACATGGAAAGTCTCAATTCGGAAAGCTGGTTAAACACGTGTCGGAAACTTCCATTCCAGTTTTTGAAAACCAAGTTTCAGTTTACATTTCTTGTTGTGTTCCCACCTGAACACAAGCTGAACCATTAGTTCATAATCTAAAGAGGGGCCATGAAAGGGAGTGGACGCTTCAGCGGCGCCAAATCTTTCCTTATCGAAAACCAATGATTTGACATTTTTAATAAAGTTAGGAGATTATTTTCTGCCTAAGTTTTCCTCAAAACTTAAATTCATTAGAAAAGTTAATTGAAATTTTTATTAATTTTAATAGGGTTTATGGTTAACAATTCCGAGTTTATTACTCAAATAAAAATTAACGCATGAATAAAACATAGTACCAATTAATTCAAGAAGGAAACTATTAATACTAATAAAATTACGAAAATTATTTTAGTGTTTGCTTTGATGTCATTCTTCATTTTTGTTTAACTAGTGTTATTAATTGAGCGCCGTAAATTATACGAACAGAAAATGTTTTATTTTCTAACACTATATGTTTTGATACATCCATTTGCAAGCTTGCATGGCCAGTATTCAATTTAGAGTAAACCTAAAACATTTCATCAACTGAAAACACACATATGTGCGTTCTTGTCATGGTTGTTGGTCACATAATAAATCTAGTGCTATTAAAATGTTTAATAGATAACAATTTTGTTGTTTGCTCACGAGTATCATTGGTTTAGTATGTTATGAAACTTAGACTTGTTCTGAAACACAGTAAATTAGATAATACTAATACTTACCTCAGTCTGCTTACCTGGTATTATAAAAAAAACATTTTAGGTCTAAAGTATATGCACCTAGCTTTACAATGAATGCCGTCATTTTTGGCTAAAATATTTAGGGAGCACTTTACTTAGACTATCCAATTGAAATCCACACTAATTTTAATGCCAATTAATATAATGTAGGTTGGTGCAATGGAGAATAAGTTAAATGTTTGAAAATATGCACGATAACCGTAACTTACTGTACTTTACCGATTCTGCTATGTATATAAATCTATCCATATGACGCAATTGTGAGATGCAAATTAGAGCTTTGAATAAAATTATAGTATTCTAAATACTTATCCGTATTTCTCAGCCCAATTTTGGGAATTGTTTCCCTGGAATTGTGGCAAAATTCTATTATGGGCAATCCGAGTTGACCAGAAGAAGTTTATTAATTGGGAACGATAAAATGTATACCAATAAAATGTCAAACCAAAAAATAATCACACAACAATGAAAAAAAGATGGAAATAAAATCAATTTTAAGTCCAATACTTGGTAGCTTTGAAAGTCCGAAAATTATGCCAGAATAACGTGAACATACAATGTGTACATATCTAAAAGTTGAATAAAGACTGTAAAGATTTTTTTCAATGTAAGATGTAAAAGACTTTTCCCTGTCGGTATTCTTAATTACATGTATCATCAATCGTTTATAGTAAAGTTCTATAGGTTCACGAAGAAAATTAATTGCGAGATTTTTAATGGTTTCTCTACCAATTTTATTTCAATTTTGCTCGGTTCATTTATGCTACGTCAGGCTGAAACTTACAGCAAAAACGAAATGAAATTAGTAGAGGAACATTAAAAATCGTGCAATTAATTTTTCGTTGTCAATTAGATATGAAATTTTAATCAGCTGTACATTTTCATCGAACCTATAATATTTTAATTTTATTCGCGAGCTAAGTGATTTATTATCGGTATTGTGCGTAACAAGTCGACGTGTAGAGCTTCTGTCTGAGTACCACAATTATAATAGGCAACACTATCAAATTTGCTGTTTCTGCATTAGGCATGCAATAGGGTAGGAGCACAAAGAAAGCTTAGTCGAGCCGAGCTTACAACAAGCGCTGATACGTACGGAAATCTAGAGGGGCCACGATCCACGAAAGAAAAACATGAGTCACATGACGCGAAAATCAAGATGGCGATTTTTTTTTATTTCGTGGCCTCTCTATACTTCCGTACTTATCAGCGCTTGTTGTAAGCTCGGCCCTACTAAGCTTTCTTTGTGCTCCTACCCTTACGCTGTAAGGTAGATCACACACGTGCGCAACTTTACCTATTTGAATTAATTACTTATTTATCAGATAAACACAGATGTACATCAATATCTTCCTTCAAGTGGTCGGTAATACTATGTGGTCGCCTCATAGGAACACCATGTGTCCTATGAGGCGGTTTTTGGCGATTTTAACTTGAAATGTAGTTGAAAATTGCAAGCTGAGTGTGTAGCGTTTTTCAATATTGTGCTTGTTTGAGTAATTATGGTTTCTAATTAATAATTAACTTTGAATTAACGATAAAATGACCCCTTTATTCTCGCCTCTCAACCCACTTTTTCGTTTAATGTTATTACAATTATTTGCCTGTTAGGGGCACAGTATGCTAATTAAACATTTCCTTACTTCTAAATTTAGCTTGTACACTGATTTAGTAATGTAAAACTGTAATGTATTTTATTTTAATTTGTTTACATAGTAAACTTGAAGAAGGCCGCATGTGCGGCGAAACGTCGTTTCGAACACAATTCTGGTCGTGTTTGGATTTTTCTGGAATAAACACAGATGACCCTAAATTTATAAACAAACATAATTATTCAACGGAGAAATGTTACAGGCTTTTCAGTGAATAAAATTTTAATAAGATTCAAACATCCGTATTTGCTCAAATTTCTTTCCATTTTTTTTAGCAGTTTTAGTATTTATTTACATGTACTTAAATGTGCCGAGATTAAGCACATGTATTTGAATTTTCCGCCAAACAAGTCAACGTATATTAGAAAGAGCGCCTTAGATTTTGCCTTGCCAAAAACTTCTGAGTTGGTCGTTAGGTAGCGCCACGTTAAAGTAGTGCGAACTGCCGAGCGAAGTAGATAGAACTTCATAGAAGTACGCGTGTTGCATCCTGTTACCACGTGTTGTCCTACAAGGTAGTATTTTTCTCTTTTAATTCCAAATTTTTACATATGTTTATGTTAAATGGTATAAGGTATTTAGAGACGTGTTATGGAGAATTAAATTACGATTCAATAGAATGCCTACAATACATTTCTCTAGTTAGAAATGGATACAGTTAGGCCTTAAAGGCACGTGTGACAAACACTGCGCCTTTCTTTTCATTCAATTTTTACGACTGAAATTCATATAGTGAAATTAATCCAAATTAGCTAGGAAAACAGGCTTAAACAGCTCATGTAAGGGTAATAATTTGGACTAACTTTAATCTGCCAAATTTCAGGTATAAAGAAAATGAAGTTTTAAGTTAGTAAGAACACGACACCAAAAGCCATTAATAAAATGACTCCAAATAAGAAAACTACACCGAAAGGTATCGTGAAGATGACGCCCAATGAAAGTAAGGAGACTCCATCAAAAGCTGTTGAGATAATGAAGCCAAATTCCAGTGAGAAAGCGCCATCAATAGCCGTTGAGAAAATGACGCCAAGTACTAGTAAGAAAACGCCATTAAAAGCCATTAAGAAAAAGAATCCAAAAAAGAAAACGGCGCCAAACGCAAGTCTGGAAACTCCATCAAAGGCTGTTAAGATGACGCCAAGTACTAGTAAGAAAACGAATCCAAATAAGAAAACGCGGCCAAAAGCCATTAAGAAGATGACGCCTAATACAAGTCAAGAAACTCCATCAAAGGCTGTTGAGAAATTGGCGCCAAATGCAAGCAAGAAAGCGCCAGCGAAAGTCGATGAGAAAATGACACTAAATGTTAGTAAGAAAACGTCATTGAAAGCCATTGAGAAAATGAAGAAAATTAAGCGAGCGGCTAATAAGGAAAAAGCATACAACAAGAAGATGAAGTTGGAGTGGAAGAAAAAGGTGAATGCCTGCATGATATCTCTAGTGGGAGTACATAGCGAAGCGGAACTCCGTGGATGTATGATTGAAGTATACTGGTTAGTTCCTTGTTCATAGATCACTGCTAAATACCATGCATTCTTCGTATTACAGTACATTAATGTTTTGAGAACTAATAGTTTAATATATTTATTATGGCTGGCTGAATTTTTTTCTATTCTAGGGTGTTGTCCAGTGTGGTCAACAACTGCGTCAGCCACCACAAGAATAAAAGAGCGATCATTTTACGGAAGCTTATTTGCAAATTCTTAATGCTTTGCCGCTCAACTAAGAATGATTTACCAGTGTCCACCCACACGGTAAGGGAATAAATAAACCCCGTTTTCGAGTTTAGTAGCTCCTTCAATTTTAAGAAAAGTCAACCACTAATATTCACTTTTCAGATTGAAATTAAATTTGATGTTTTATTTTGTGTAATGAGATTCTTTTTGGGAAAATTTAGTAATTTCACAAATAATTAAATATGTAGTTGTGAAATTTTTAGGTATTGGGTTTTTGCTACCAACTGTTAACCAACTTGAAAGGAATGTTGTTTTCAAACTAGCCTAATTGATATTCTTTTCAATCGTTGCAGAAAAACCACTCTTTGTCATATGATAAACTGACATCTATTTTTCTCTCTCAATTTATCGATGTAACAATTATTTCTAAGTAGGTATTTTTCATAATAGTGCTGTGTACCTCATTTACTCTGCTTAACTGTAAGTGTTTATTCTATTTCAGAGATATTGATACGGAGAAAAAATGTTCCATAATTTCTACGCACCTTTTCCTACTTCTTGGTAAGAATATCTGTTTATGTTTCAAATTATAGGCATACTGGTAAGCTGGGTGCGTGCTTTAGATTCTTGCACAAGAATTTTGTTCAACAAATTCATTGGGTCAGAAATAATAATTGATTATTTGTTGGGCAAAATGATAGCTTACAGTTTTGAAACAATATTATACCTGTCAAGAAACGTATGTGCAGGCATACTAAAATAAAAGATTGTTTTTTACTTTTTAAACCTTAAACAACATGTAAGCTCTTGTGCTACAGATATGAAATTTGTCATAAAACTGCATTCTTTTTATCTTGGTAACAACCCTACATTTTCTTGTCAAATGTTTCCAGATTCTTCGTTGATGCATTTGCTAGAGGCTGTCATTAACGTGGATGCTGAATTGCGAACAATGAATAATTTTGCGGTCTTCAGGTACATATTTTTTTTATACCAAATTCCTAATACAATACTATTTTTAAATTTTATTTCTGAATTAAGAATTTTATTTTTCTAAACTACTTTCAGAAAAATCATTGATAAGTGTGCAGAAGCAGACATGAATGTAGCCTTGTTTTTGAGAATTATTGTCATGAGCAAACAGTGGTTCAATGCTTTTAAGAACAAACAAAGGAGGAATGTTTTAGCATGCCTTAGAGAGATGGCGATCAAGTCCATCACGCCAAACGAGATCAAAACGATATTGAAAGAAGATTGCCCCTTTATTTATAGTGTGGAGAAAATGCCAGTGAAATTAGTTAGGACACTTTCTCCTCGCTGTCTCGACAAGCTGAGCAAGGTAAAAACAAACTAAAATTGAGCAGATTACGATGGTCTACAGGGTTCCCCCAGACCTGGAAAAGACAGGGAAGAATGGCTTATTTTGAAAACGTCAGGGAAATTCAACGTAGTCATGTTGTTGCGATCCAAAATTAATGCTTCTATATGGTTAGCCCAGGGCAAATTTTCTGAGTAAAAATTTGCAAAATTTTCCATGTTTCCCAAGGTCAAAATTGAACAAATTTCCACATTTTAAGAGTATATATTTTTTTAAAAATTTCTCTATTTAAATTTTCAAAATTGTCATTAGTGAATTTTGCAAAATGTGTACATTTTTGACATTGTCATTAGTTAGGGAAATTTTTTTTTAAACCTGGAAAAGTCGGGGAAGTTGAAAATGAAATTTCTGGGGGAACCCTGGTCTACCAGTGATCTAAAAGAGTTTTAGACGTAAAATGAAATATTTTCAATAACAAGTTTTGTTTGTAGATAATGATGGTAAATAACTTGGAAATGTGAATTATTATACTCATAGATTTCCCAAGCATAGTTTTTAAATTAATACAATAACTGGCATTTAAAAAAGCACCATGTAGGGAGCAATAAATGTAACACCAGGTTAAAAACGAAGTTTTTAATTCATTTAAATCGGACACTTGGTAAAAATATGAAATTCACAATTCCAAGTTATTTACCTTTGTTTATTATGGAAAAACTATTTGTGTTGAAAATATTTAATTTTATTATTAACTCTTCACTTTAATTCCCACATGAAATGTACAGTGGTTATTTTCTTACAGAGTTTTAACGAGGAAGCTATGTCTAGCCTCAAAAATGCACGTAGGAAAGTGAAACGTTGTGCAAAACCTAAGGAAAATCCCTCGCTATTGTCGTCAGGACTGTTTTTTGTGGACAAGAATGCGGACAAAAACATCCTGTCAGTTTCCAAAGAAATGGACGAGAATGAAGAAGGAGGACCAAAGGAAAAACAACATTTAGAAACTGTGGAGAATGATAAGATTCAAACTGAAACTGATGCTTTGATTGAGGGTCTTGACGTAGCCTCACCCAAAAGCAAAACTGCCTTGAATGGGAAGAGAAAGAGGGACAATTCGAAGTCTGAGCCTAATTATGATAAAAAATACAAAAAAAATGATGAATCTGTGGAATCTGAAGAGATTTCAAGTAACAAGAACCAGGGCGAACTTTCGAAAGAGAATGGTATCGAAATGGAAATATCTGAATCAAAGGAAAATGATAGTCTGAATGGTAAAGGAGAGGAAGAAGCTGATTCAATGGCAAGTGATGACTTCGTTTCAGAGAGCTCATTGGAAAATGTAGAAAGTTTGGTTAAAAGACAAACTAGTGAGAATGCCCCTAAAGCTTCCACCATAAACGAGATAAATACGTCGAAGCATGTGGAGAATGTTGATTGCGGGCCTAAGGAAAGTTTGGTGCAGGATGGACTATCACCCATTTTCAAACAAGCTACCCCAAATTCGAACTTAAAGCGCAAATCCCATTTCGATGAAAACAACACAGCTTCCAATGCTTATGAAGGTAGTCCATGGAAGGGACGAAGACTGGCACTGGACGATGCTGTTGAGACCAAATCGATAACATTGAATGAAGATGATGTCATTAATGTGAGAGATTTATCTGAAAAAAAATTGGAGAAACCGGATGTGGCACTTAATGAATCTGTGCCTGCTGAGAAATGTTCTCCTACTTTGTCACCCGTGCTGAAATTAGCTAAGGTTGATAGCAATACTAACCTTGGCAAGTTTGGTGCTAGTTTTATTGAAATGGACACGGAAGAGGCAGCTGAAAGTGATCCTGATGAGCATATCGTTCGTCAACGTAGCAAAAATTCCACTAGTTACCATGTTTTGTCTGGTTCTGAAGAAGGCGAAGATTCTGATGTCGAACCTGCAACGAGGAAATCTTTAAAAGATAATTTGGATGCAGATTCTGATGAGCATAGCATAGTTTCAGAGTCTTCCGAGAATCTTATTTTTAAGAAGAAACTGATCAATGCATCGCCTACAAGTTCTGATGCAGGTGCTGATGTCGCCGACTTTTTTAATGAAGAAGCTGACGAAGACAACAGGTGCGAAGAGGACCTTGGTGGCAGTGGTGAATCGGACATGGACGATTTCATAAATGACGAAATATCAGAAAGTGGCGATGCTGAAAGTAGCTCACAAGAAGATGGCATGGAAATCGATGAGGATTCTCCAACAAGGCAAACTTCAAAGACCAACATAGGTTCTAAGCACCTTAAGAGCCCTGAAAAAAATTATACTACTTTAAAATCTCCATCTTCAAGTCCATTAAAAAAGACAGAGCTGATGTCGCCCGTGGACAAGATCTCTGCAAATGCTGGTGACGCTGCAAAATCTCCAGCTTCAAGTCCAGTCAAGTTTCAGGCCAAGTTGAAGTCACCTGCTTTCAAAAAATCCCCGAAAATAGAGGCTTTAACACCATCTCCGGCAAAATCCAATGGAGTTGGCAGCTATTTGGGTATCTGGGATAAAACCGTATATGAAGAAACTGAGATCACCAGCGGTAAGATCAGAAATACATGCAATTTGCATCTGTAAGCAAATATTTTGCAAGAAGTAATGTTAGCTTGTCAGTTTGCCTCAGAGGCCATTAGTTCTAGCTTGTATCAAGCTCATCCCCAAATCTATGAAGGCTTTTTCAGTTCTAATAGCATATTTCAAGCAGAATATTTACAATATATGATATTGAATCCATTAAATCATTCAGTTCTCTCATTTTGCAGAGGAGTTCACCAAAACTAGCCCAACCAAGAACAAAAGCCTTGAAAGAAAATCTTTGGAAAATATAGGTAGGACAATAATTTATCTATTCGATAGTTTCACCAAATGTTTCCTAAGATGTTAGCACATCTTTTACTCGATGATCGCGCTCCTGCTGCCCATTTGAGATTTAATAATAAACAAAAGCTGGATTGTTATAATGTCTTTTAATTTAAAATGCTCAGTTAAGTAGCCCTGACATCCCCTAATTGCTTTCAATAATTGTAAAATATAACAGGTAATGACAATGCATCAAGTTCTCCCTCAAGACTGGCTCAACCAGTTGTCAGCACTCCTCCTCAGTCAATCAGGAGGTCTCGTCGTAATAGCAATGACGTGAAGACTGAACCGAGGAATATTGGAAAAGGTAATTTCAACTAATTTTAATGATCACCTTTTATGATATCTATAGGCATTATTAAACTTAAATGTTTCTCTTTATTAATCGTAAGCCATGGTGAAAGAAGAAATGGGAACGCCAGTTACAAACAAAAGTAAAGCAAACCAGCGACGTGTTGCTGCTTCAGCAGTTGCAAATCGCACTGTGAAGAACTTGAAAATGATTCCTGGTAATTTTTAAACACAAACTTAAAATGGCCGGTCAAAAAAGGTTTAACCAACTTACAATTAACTCGTTTAAAGGGCTTACATATGAATGCCTTTTCATAGTAATTCAGCATTATGACTATATGTGGCATTTAACAAGATGGATCTTTTACTTTAAATTTTGCTATACCTGAACGACTGGCCATCATAAAGATATGTTTTAAATCGGTCACTAATGTATTATGATTGTATTTCAGAAAACGACATCAAAGACAAGATTAGAAGTTCTCCAGTTTGCAAAACTAAGCCTATGGCGGTTTCTAAGACCTCACCTAGAGTGCTCAGGTCTGGTAAGTCTAATGCTTAATGATTGTCTGACATGAGTCACAGTAGCTTTACTATTTGGAAGTTCATCAAAGAATGCAAATATTGAATGTAACAAAATTTAATTTGTTCGAGGTGTTTGGAAATATTTTGGAATAAAAGAACAAGTTTCAAACAGTGTTTGGCTCACAATTGAAATATTTTGGTATTTCAGGCTACCGGTTACGTTCAAGAACATCTGAAAATTCAGCTTCACTGAAGTGATTCACAACAAATATCATTAATCAGGGCTTTAATCAAGATTTCTTAATCATGTCAATTTGCATTTTTGGCTCACATACATCAGTTGGCAAAATAAATGCTATTATAATAAACAACAACAATCTAGAAAGTAATTAATAATTTACTGTTAGCTGCACTTATTTTTGCTACTAATGCTGAATGAAATATCACAAAAATAAAAACATTTCTGACAGAATATAACATCAGCTTTTTAACTTATCATTATTAATTAGAGAAATTATAGCTATAGGGCAATTGTAAAGTTCTTTGAATTCAGTTCCTGAATATTGGCAGTTGATTGAATGGCAATGTCATTGAAAAGGTAGTTTATAAAACCTACCATTTTATTTAGAAAGGGGTCAAAATGTTATTGTATGATTAACGAAGACTTTTTGGCAAGAAACAATTCACAAACAACCTATTACACAGGCCTTTGTCAACTATATTTAGAGATGAAAACAAGTTGACGTACCACTGATATGGTACAGTATGTTAAAATCCAAACATCTGACAAAGACCTTCAAAACTGCCTGTTAAGCATAAAACAAATCTGTAATTTCAATAATAAAATATACTTAACAAAGATTAATGGGATGTGACATATAGTTAAGTACTGAATGTGGAATTTTCCAGTTAATTATGCAAAACTCGCCTGTAATTTATATAAATGCACTCTTGTAGTCCCGTTTCCACTACCACAGTTCTTCCATAAATATATACTGTACATCTACCTATTAGTTTCACTCTGTGCTGGTAAACTTATGGTGTGTTAAGTTATTTGGAGATTATTACTGTCCTTGATGAACAATTTTAATAGAAATCACCAACGTTAAGCTGACACCCTGATATAATTTATGCTCGTGACACATCACATTTGTTATCTAACATTGCTCATTAAAATCTGTGTTAGTCTCCAATTTGCACAGTTGGACACCAGATACACACTTGTACATAAACATGATACAATGAATGGAAGATCTTAAAAGCACGTGAAATATAATGAACTGTACAGAAATGAGAATAATAGATGAAGTAAAATGTCTGACATTATAATTGGCACCCTTGGAAATTGACTGCCTGGTTATTACCCGCCTAAATTTCTGAAACTTCCAAGTTCCCATCTGCTGGCAATTGAGGAAGAAGCCACGTTTTTCAAACCATTGATAACACAAATTAAAGCTAACTAATTGTACCAACTAATAATGAATGTTCTGAATAGTCTTATCCCTATGCAAGATTATTTCCCCATTTGAAATTCAAAATTATCAAAGTTAAAGGTTCGGTATTACATATTGTACTCTTTAGTTTAAATCTGGATTAGCCATTTATATTGAATTATTTCAAACTAGTGATGATAAGGGAGAGATTATTTTTCTTGGAAAAAGATGGTGCACTATGTCAAATTTAGTTTATTTTTAGCAAATTTGGAACACAAAAATATTTCGATTCCCTCTTGGCAGTTAAGACATCCGCAACTTCGAACATCAATGAAAATCCTACCAGCCCTAGAAAGACTAATTGTAACGTTATTTTCACTATTTTACCCCTTGTCATTGCAGTAATACCCAAGATTTTCAAAAGACAAAATTGCAGGTGCGTCGCGGAGGTTTAATTAAAAATGTTATTTAAACTTTCCTGTAGCAAGTTGAAATATTAAATGAGAAGGTACTTTATTACACGTGGGCAGGTTTTAGCTGGTCTATGAAACTTGGAATTTATCTGCCATCGAAGGAATGAGAAAAATTCAAGATGAAATAATGCTACGACGGACTGCAGCTGTCAAGTAGGGATTGGGGTCGGTTTCTTCAGTCTGGAGTTTTACCTTGACCCACTCCCGATTTCTACTGGACTTGCGAATGGCATCTATGACTGCTTGGATGTACTGACCATCCTCAAAAGTGGCTGCGAGCGCCACTGGCTCTTTTACCCAACTGCACTTGTCTTCAATCGGCGCAAAGGCTTCCTTCAGAGCTCCGACCATCTTGACCATTCCTTTCATGTACGGTTTTGGCAGCGAGTAAGCCTGAGCACAACCCATTGTGTAACCTTGATGCATAATGTCTTGCGTGTACTGCGTTTGCTGCTTAAGATCTTCGACGTCCAAGTAAATTACCTCCTCCTTGAGTGTATCCAATTTCTGGCCGTACAGATCCCCACCCTTGACCACGACGTGCCCTTTGGTGCCGCATGCTAGTACCTCCTGCACAAACTGTCCAGGCAAGCTGTTATTTAGGGTGACTGTCGCGTACGCACCTTCGTTCATCTCCATTTGAAACGTACAGAAATCATCGCTAGTTATTTGTCTGATGCCTTTGATTTTGTCCGTTGTCTTGCGAAACGTGTGCAGCACACCGTGAACCTTGACAGCACGTTGACCGATAACGTAACTGACGATATCGATGATGTGGCTTCCGATGGTGGTCAACACACCACCACCCATCACCTCATCGCATGTCCAGTTGTACTCTTCGTTGATGACGTCACCACACTGGACTCTGACGTCGCAGACTGTTACTTTACCGATGTAGCCATCCTGCACAGATTTCCTCATCTGCACAAAGGCAGGCAGAAAGCGAAGGCCATGCCCCACAATTGAAATCAGGGATGGGTAGTATTGCGCGGCTCTAACCATTTTAAGCACTTCCGATTGGCACAAGCCTGTTGGTCTGTCACATAACACGTGTTTTCCGATGCCCAGTGCCTTCATGGCGATTTGGGCGTGGAGATTGGGAGGACAGATGATACACACCAAATCGACATCTTTCTTCAGCAAGACGTCGTCCACTCGATTTGTGAAGAATGGAATTCGCAGCTCCTTCGCTAGCTCTTCCACAGAATCCAAAGTGTGTCCCCATATCGCCTCTACTTTGAAGCCCTTGCTTCGTAATAGTGGCACTAAGATCTTTACCAATTTACCTGAAAATTGGTTAAAATAACCATTAATCAATGACAAAAAGTATATTAACTTCCCATTGGCCCTTGTTGTTATATCTGTGTCGAACTATTTCAAATTGCCACTCCAGTATTTCATCTAAAAATCTGATCAGAGCCATAGGAGTAATTATTTAAACATATATATATTTATTAAAACCTTCACAAATTTTGAGACTGCATGGATGCCATATTATATAACAATTAATGAATTTTTAATTACATGAATCTTATATATATACGACTTTTCTAATAGGATTTTATTATCAAACATAGCTCCCTGGATTAAATTACTATCATATATTGCCCATGGATCGAAAAGATAATACGTACTGATCTCGACATAAAAATATATTGCAGGCAGGAATTAATAAAGTAATGGGGCGAGGTATATTTGATAAAACGAGCAAAACTGCATGTACAAGGCCAGCAATGATGAATGATGAAGGAAATCACATCATCTACAGTACGAATGATAATTGATTTTAGTTGAATGGTCATTTTGATTTTTTGCTCACCTGTGCCAAACACACCTATGCCAGGTAGAAACATGATATTTCAACTTTAAATTGAAGTGGAGATAGTTCTCATGATGACGGCGCTTTACATGTTACTATTTGACAAGTGTCACAACAATACTATAGTACACGCCCTGTAAAATTGCTGTAATTGCAACTTTATAACGATGCGGATTTCAACAGGATGCGAAAATCACCAGCAGAATTTATAAAATCATCTGCTAGACCGCTACTAACGCCGCCCTGGTGGACAGGTAAAGCAAAATGCGCACGTCTGTTTAAAACGCTCGGTTTAAAAACTCAAACTATACCTTCAAAAACAAATATCACCGAATTAGAAATTTTCATAATTTAAAATTATTTCAGGAAAAAATCAGTTGTCATAATTTTGCAAGAATACACGTTAATTTTACATTCGGTTCTTCATTGCTGGACGTCGAGCTGGACGTTGAGTGTGAGCTGAGTCGTACTATTAAGGGCGACACTTCAATCGGAAAATGTACAACGGAGATAGTCAAGGTAGCCATTTTGACTAAGAAGTTAGAACGAAATGTCATTAACTGCGTAGGAAAATGACGACACGTCATGACAAAATTGAAACCAATGGGCTTAGCGATTGCCACCAGGGTCGCTGCCTGCCTGTTAAAACGAGGGTATGTTTGTAAACATATGAATCTCATGATGAGAACC
The DNA here is from genome assembly GCA_034697705.1 of Ommatoiulus sabulosus. Classification (NCBI taxonomy): domain Eukaryota; kingdom Metazoa; phylum Arthropoda; class Diplopoda; order Julida; family Julidae; genus Ommatoiulus; species Ommatoiulus sabulosus. The sequence goes on along the minus strand of JAQGAO010002073.1, from coordinate 6,517 downwards.
ATATTGTGAATTCCAAGATACGATGAAAGGACATCAAAATGAACAGATTAGTGTATTTGATACGAGCTAGCTACATTAAAAGCATGTTTATTTAGCACTTTGGTGTCGATAAATCAACCAGATTGCGGGCATGCATACATGTATATAGTGCTATTTTAGGCCTACGGGTACGTGCACAGCGGTATGCAACTGCTACGAATTTCTTCTACTTTTAGAAATTCCTTATATTTATGTACATGTAATTCTTTTCGTTCTAAGGTAATTATTCTAGTTTGCCATTTTGTTTTAAAGCGGGTAATACATGTATACTGTAGGTAGCCTATGTGGTATATATCGAACCTGTAATTTATGCATCGATCATGAGTAATTGCTACGTGAATATACACTTAAATTTACTTTGTCATCATTACTTGTTCCTAGTCAGTTGATAATTAATCATGAAAACAAATAGTTTTACGCTGCAGCGTGCCCTTATCCTGACCCATATTGAACGTGGCTAAATTTAAAAAAAAAAGCTATTCACTAACTTATAAGTAGCATATATAACCTTGTCACAGATACTTAATATACAACCTTGATCAGTAACCTTAGACACTGTCGTGTATGGCAAGCTTGGTCTAAAGTCCGCCCTGAAATGTTCATCCTGCGATAATTATAATTAAATTTCGGTCAATATTCAAAGGCGTTAAAAGTCTCGTTGAAAAGAGGTTCTCTTACTTCCGCAAGACGAGTGTACTTCGAGTTAACGTTTGCTCGTTGCTTATATACATAATTCAAGAGCTTCACGTTTTTTTATAGGCAAGAACCATCATGTCTTCCCCTAATAATGTCGGCACGGAAAAGGCAACTTTTGCGATGGCATGTTTCTGGTGTCCAGATCCTGTTTTCGGCGCTGCTCCTGGGGTAATACGGACTAGAGTTGGGTATTCGGGAGGAACCAAAGTAAATCCCACTTATAAGGATTTGTAAGTAATATTGTGAACATTTCCATCCAAATTCCATCAAACAAAGTGTTTGCTATGTATATTTACACAAGCATTGCCATGTCTGCAATTGCCGTGTACATGTTGTTCCATAATCAACACGTGTAGTTTGTTTCGGCCAGTTCTTATAGCAAGTAATATAGCAAAAGCAAATGCAATATACATTTTTAAATCCCTTTAGATTGAAAACATACTTATCTTGTAAAGCTCATCTATGTTTATTAAACGTTACAGAAATACAGTGTATACACAACCTTGATTTTTGTACCTTCTTTGCTTCTTTATCACAGAGGCGATCACACAGAAACGATTGACGTTGACTATGATCCCAAGCAAACCAATTATTCCAACCTTCTGAAAATATTTTGGGAGCATCACGACCCAACTTCGAAAAATAAACGCCAATATATATCCATCGTATTTTATCACAATGAAGAACAGAAAGCTTTGGCAGAGAAAACGGCTAAGGATCAGCAAAGCTCCAGAGTAAAACCCCTCACCACGCAAATCCTTCCAGCAGGCATCTTTTACAATGCAGAAGAGTGAGTTTTAAGATGCTTTCTATTTTTCTTTCGCAGTTGTTATTTTGCCTATTCCATTATTGATGATTTGTTTACCTTCTGCAGTTATCATCAAAAATACTACCTCCAAACTCATCATCCAAAACTAATAAAAATGCTGGATGTGAAGCCAGGAGAAATGGCCGGATCTCACGTTTGTGCTCGTCTGAACGGCTACGTTACGCTGAACGGTTCATTGGAAGATTTCCAGAAGGAGCGAGAAGAATTAGGTCTGACGACCGAACAAGCGGAATACGTCATTAATGTAATGAAAACCGGAGGAACTCCGGGTGTTTGCAAGAAATGATCAGATTTTTCATTAGATCATGGAAATTAGTAAAAATAGCTAGCGGTATTTTTATATAATCTTGATTTTTTAAAATTAGTGTAGTATTACAGTCTTCCAAACTGGCCATTGTATACATGGATTTGTAGGCCAACCATTATTTAGGAATGTAAAAGCCAGTATCACGCAGCTCTTATTCAATTGTCAACTACAAAATTTCCTGCAGGCAAAAGCATGTAAAAAATTTGCTGTTAAGTTAATGTATTGAAGCAAGATAATTGCTTTCAATATATCGACTAGAACAACCTGAACGTAATTCGCTTTCTTTCAAGCTATTCAAATTGTCACGTTCAAAGCTTTTACTAAAAATTTGCATTTTTTTTTCTCTCATAATAATTGCAAAATGTTTTCAAACAACCTTCAAATTGAAAAAAAATAGATATATAAACCTGGTAAAGTAAAGAAATTGAGAATTGAAAATAAGCGGTAAACCATGCGCTAAATTGCCTACGAATCAAAAATTCCAATTTTCAAGTTTTATCGTACCAAAAAAGTGTTTTGAAAAACGAGAAAAAACGCTACTGAAAATATGAAAAACAAAAAGAGATTTTTCGATTCAACTTCCAATGTAACTGTTATAAGTCCTGTTTTCAAATGGATTGAAAAGAGGCATCTAGAAAATTGGAGATAATTGGCGATAATACTTAAATAGGCAAAACCAAAAAAAAAATCTGATGATTTTTGATGTACCCGGTATACTCTAAATGATATTTTTGTGCAAGGGTGTATCGTGTCGTCTGCTTAGCCTTTGCACCAATAGAATCGCGTTTAAATCCCAGTTCACAAGGTTGTTCAATTTTCGATCTAATAATGGGTCACATGGGCATTTGAAAGTGGTCCAGCAGAGCCATGGCAGCAATTTTGAAGCGCTCGTCGCAATTTTTAGCAACTTATGTCTCTAGCAGTAATATTTCCTTAGTAAGAAACGCACCCGTGCTGCGTTTGTGCCTGAAATTCACGGCGAATTCCAGACATTTTTCCGCCAAATCCAATGCTCTCTATTCGGCTGGTGAGTTGCACAACTTTCGTTGACCTTTGATTAATTCTTTTATATTGTAATTGACTTTGGCGATCACGTGTCGCGCTTATAAAAGGCTAGTTTTAACGAGGAGTATTACGAAAATGTATACGCTGCTGTATTTTTAGCAAACGTAGCTCGCTATGTGTTAATGATCGGATATGTAAATGCAGTTTGAACCATATATGCATGAGCTTGGCATATAATACTATTTAATACGACCTCTTCACGTGATTGTAATTATGCGCTTGATCTTGTCGAAGACGAACTTTATAAAATGTGACGATTAAAGAAAGATTGCTAGAAATTAGTGTCAGCGTGCTAATTGAAAACTGGGTGTCTAGTTAACATTATTTGAGGTTACAGGGAGGCAGGTCTGAATCTGCTCCCCTTAGCTGAGCCTCAAGGATCAAAATCTTAAGTGGCTGTGAACATGAACGAACTGGTTTCAACTCAAACTAGATTCAAGTTTATTATACAGTGGTTTGTACTTATTCTTTTGAAATTTCACAAATTGATGAATTATTTTTGTATTTAGTCTGTTTTTTTAGATATTTACTTTTGAAGGCATTTTATAAGGGTATATTTTGGTACGATTATCCAAATTGACCTCTAGAAGCAGTCTAAAAGTGCTTCTCATGTTGAGCATGACTGTCGATGTTGTTTAATGCTTCGTTGACCAATTATGAGTTTCTTCTATCAGTTTGTGTTACACCGCTGAATGAGATTTTTATGGCTCCGGGTTTGGTTTCATTAATTAGGACCGAGTCAAGAGCATGGTCAAACAGGTCAAGAGCGCGCGCATGGCAGCCATGAACTCAAGTGCTCTAGTCCGAGATCATTTGACGATAACTAATTTCAGACCTGCCAATGCGTATTTTGAACGCTGCGGCTATGGTCGAATGCAGCGAACTTCGCAATTCATGTGCCACACATTATTACTGAATTTCAGGTCGCAAATATTCGGAGAAACACGAATGGGTGGAGGTAACTGGAACATATGGGACTGTAGGGATCACTCATTATGCACAGGTGAGGTTATTAAAGCAACCATTATCAGTGACAGTTATGTTGTCTTGATCTCTCTATAAATAGACCTGCATCGGATTTAATCTGCTACTCGTCATCAAACGAAGCGCATGAAAATTGTAAAATATAATGCTTAGGTATGCCGCAGTGTGAATCGGCTTTATTTTTCAGAGATTGGCACCGTTATCAATGCTTGGAATCCATTTATGGTACAATGAGGATTTCTAGTGCTCATAAAACTAACCCCTCAAATTGCAGCAAAATAGAGTGTCAGGTGATGGCATTATTATTAATGGTCATTCAACTGATGCCAAGTAATGTATGATATACTTGCTCGGTTTTTTAATTAATGATAACTTTTGACAGAACAAGGTTGTTTGATATTTGTCTTATTAGTAATAAGTGGTTTTTTTAATGTCTTTTGGAGTTGAAAAGCAATGGATTTTATATTTTTTAGACATCAAATACATTGTAGTTTTATCGTAGTATGCTGCATTTCACTTTTTTATTTTAGGATGCCCTCGGAGAGATAGTTTATGCACAATTACCTGATATTGGAACAGAACTTAAAGCAATGGGTAAGTTATAGCCACTAAGCATATACCACTGTACAACATTTTTAAATAATTTCTTTTCAATTTTTGAATTTTGAATTTTTGTGCTTGCAGATGAATGTGGTGCCTTAGAAAGTGTGAAAGCAGCGAGTGAGCTTTATAGTCCAGTCTCTGGAACAGTTGTAGAAAAAAATAACAAAGTAGAAGATACTCCTGGTTTCATTAATTCATCATGTTATGAAAAAGGTACATTGAGTATTTTCTTTGTTCCGAGAAGAACAATGTCAAATTTCACCATTTGACCGCTTGAGTGGTCAGTTAATTGTTTTAATTATAATTGTTATTTTGTGTAATTATAGGTTGGTTGTTTAAATTGGAGCTTTCAAATATTAACGAAATAGATGCTTTACTGGATGAAGAAGGCTACAAGAAATATTTGAAGTCAATGGAAGAATAAAGTATTTCGAAATATCCATTTTATCATTAAAAATAAGTTTAATAAGACTTATCATGATCGAAGTTGCCAGAGTAAATAAGTTCAAAGCGTGGGAAGTGTGAATTACCGAAAAACAACTTTCTGGTTTTGGATCATATCTCAATTTTCTGTGGTGCAGTAATCTCAACTCTGTTACAATTTGCCATGAAATTTTGTCACTAGAATTTAGTAGTAAATAAAAATTTTACAAATAATTCTTTTCTATGCAGATAGGCCTACTTTGTTATGCTGTGTTTTTTGTTACGTCAATGCAAGTTTTTGCAGATGTAAAGTACATTTACCGTTGAGATCATAGACAGATTTAAAACATTAAGATTTCTTTCATCCCATGAAACAAATCAAATAAGTTCATTTTCAAAAAAAGTTATTAAAAAAGGTGTTAATTGGTCAGTCGCTGCCCTTTTAAACAAAATTATTTATTGTGTATATAACAAAATCATTGCTTATGCCTGGAAATCAGTAAAATCGCTATACTAATTAAAAAACCTTTGCATTTACGATTCAGACGAATCGTTAAAATGATATTAGGGATCATACATAAAGAACGTCCTGTATTTTTCCAGGTTTTTAGATTCCTTCCTCCCCCTCCCCTGTTCGCTCTTGTCCTGTTTATTTACCCCTCCCCCACATATGTCCTGTCCAATTTTGAAAACATCTTGTTGATCACATAAGCAATTTTTAATATGTTCTTTATAAATTTTTACATTGAAAATATTACCATTAGTGAACCACCTACAGAATATTATAGGGAACAGGGAATTTCCCCTCACAAAATACCAAACCATCTAGTTTTAAAGGCCAAAGGCTCAAAATGAACTCTTCCTCCATACAGGGGCAGTAATATATTTAATAGCTGATGCAGGCTTTGTAGGCTAAAGAAATCAGCAAATTTGCCTATAAATAGACAAGCAAGAAAATTAAACCAATGCAATCAATTTATCATCTAAAACTGATGACAGTTTTTGCACAAGTTGACATCCGGACGTGTACTTTCCTTGAACCCCTCGTTCCCCATCCCTTTTCCGGACGTCCTTTATGGATGGCCCCTTACCATACTTTGAACCACGTGCTTTCAACGTTTATGATGTGACATAACCGCCAACTAGCGTCATTTTTAGTAAACAAGTTCGCGCCAATTTGTACTGCCATCTATCGTTCAATAGGAACAACAATTTGAAGCATTTGGCGGGAATATCAACACAACCGACTTTAGTTACCATGTTATTGAGATTTCTGCTAACGCGAGAATTGTATAAGTTTTGGAGTGTAATGCTGTATTCACAATGAACGAATTGAAGACAAATACTGTCGTCATTCATGCGCAGATCAAATTGGCTAAAAATGCCATACGACATTTCTACGTAATTTCTACTTTTTGTCTGTCAAAAACGAAATGGTCGATAGCTCTACTTTGGGAATAATTTCGGTTTACGGTGCAAACTAAACATCGTAAATTTTGGTGTGGGCGACGAAATGGATATATATTTGAAAACTACTTACAGAGATGAGGCGCGGACGAAAGAGTTGAAGT
>JAQGAO010002072.1:0-21112 GCA_034697705.1 Ommatoiulus sabulosus | reverse complement strand
TGGAAATTTTCGGACAAATCGGGTGAATGGTTTAAAAGTTGTGGCGCCAGTATACGTCCACAGTATGATACGCCCCCTACACGCTACAGCAAACTGGCCTTTATGAATAGCCCCGATGACGAATACACAGGGGCCAGTCGAAATGGACTACTTCGAGATGCCCGTCCCCCCTACGCGCTCGAGGAAAGCGTCATTTTGGAATGACCCCCCGACAAATATACAAACCCACGGAAAAAAGATGGACGCGTTTTCTTCTTTATATAATAGATGTATTTTCCCCGGTCCATTATTTCGAGAAGTTTACTCTCCAAAAATGTTTTATATTGTTGAAGACATGTTTTCATCAAGGCAGCAAATTGCAGGAGAAATTAGAATGAAAATATATTAGTTTTTTAGCTGTAAAAACTGCTGTAGATGTTAATTTATAAAATATTATTGGAAAAATCATAGATCCTGATGCGTTCCCCCAATGCAGGATATTTGGTGGGACCTCCTACCTACGCTTAAGGGGGTGGGCTTATTACTGCTATGATTAAGGACGGGGTGATGCTCTTCAGGGTTTAGGATAAAAATGTTTAAATGATGACACAAAAGTAATATTTATATTTATTGAAAATATTCCTCCAATCCCGGGCCCTCAGGATAGAAGCTCCCATTACTCATTTCTCTTTATTTGACACGTTCTTATTACGGGATACTAGTTTATAAACTAGTACTCTAAAAAATTGGAGACAAAGGTGTTTAAACTGTCGCAAATGAAGTAAACAACGAGAGAACAACTGATATTTGATATTATTTGTATTTTTTAATTTCTGTTCAAAAGTCAGTGACCACAAAACTCCAAAAAAAATACATATTAGTATTACTTCCCATGTTTTCAGTTCTCAACCTTATGGCATGATTCGTACCTCTTATTTGACAGGGTGTGCAACCTTATTCAGTTTTCAGCAGTAGGGTCAGTAATTAAGCCCATGAACATAATGTGCTTGGACTTCTTGTGTCTTATGGCAAAAAGGAATGGATGATCCACCTTGAAAATTATTTCCTCCTGTACTAGGACAGCAGTAGCTCTTGCACCTCCAACCGCAGTGGCTGCAGCGGCTTCTGTCCCATCTTCCTTGACTTCGATGAATGTCTTGTGCTGAACGAAACTGACGGAGACTCCTTTCTTTCCGGTAAAGCCGGAAAAATCCGCTTTTGAACTAAAGGCATCCCTCATGCCCATAGCCTGGAGATTCTTGGTCAGCTCGAAGGATTGGGTCATCTTAAATTTAGGCAGAGCCAACTTGACGGTATTTGGGCTCATTTTGCCCAACAGATCATTCAGATTCTCAACGGTTAGTTTGCTCATCAGGTCCTTAGCGTTGGAATTTGGGAGCAGAACCACCATGCTTATTTCATCCCCTGAATATGCCAGTTCAACGGCTGCGCAGTCCAAAGACGAACTGCTGGCGTAAGGAATGTCCATCTTTTGATGCATCATGCTGACTTGCTTGCTTTTTTTGGGTTCGACGAAGAATTCCTCAGTTTTGGTATTCTTGGGATTGAAGGTTTTCTTCCAGGCAGCTTTGAAATATATGGCGTTGACGATGACCATTACATGGAAGTCATTATCATTGGAAGTCTTTATCTTGGAAGGATCGATGTAGCCTTTCGGAATCAAGTCCACGATTTTCTCGTTGGTTTGATCTTTAACCCACTTATTGATGATTTGACGAGAGGCCTCTGGAGCAGATTCGAAGTCAGCCCTTTGGAGTTCCGATTTCAAGTAGTCAACCATGCATTGACGCAGCTCGGCCGACTTGTCGAAGTAAAGTCGGTCAGCGATGTTGACGGTGTAGTTTTTTTCTTTGGTGGCGTTGTGCATCATGTCTTTTTTCAGTTGAAGATATAATTCCAGCGCTTTTTTCTGCTTCATGTCGTTGTTGCCAAGCACCTTCCCCATCTCTGTCATCGTGGTGCCTCTAGCTCCAAGATACGTTACTGTAAGGGCAGCTCGAACGCTGATCGGGGAGATGTGGAAGTTTCCAGAAGCAGGAATGGGGTTGGGGGATGAAACAACGCTTTTAAATAAGGAAAGAGCAAACTCCAAAGACCCATCCTGTGTGCCTGCATTGCTGGTCTTGGCCGAGTCATCGTTGTCCGTGAAGCACTGTCCGGAGACTGGTGCTATCATTCCGAAACAGGACAGCAAGGTTGACGTCGTTAGGGACATCCACCAGAGCACTTTCCAATTCGGTATTTGCATCGTTGAAACGGTAAATCGATGCTAATGTCTGCAAATATTTAATGTTTTCGAACCATTATAAAGAGCAGAAACAATAATTTATGTTAGAAAATATTCTGAAATAGTTTTGTACTTATTGTATGTTATTATGTAAATTAAAAAAAAAAATTACAGCTTCTGTAAGCGATGCTCGCGCTGTGAGCCTTGAATATAAATGAAGACGTTTCCAAGTGTTTAACAATTTCAATACGTAAATTTTGATGAATATCATAATGACGAGTATATCCTGTATCACGAACCACTGTTTTGATTTTTTTAAAAAATCGCACGATTTGATAGAATAGAAAATCTTACCTTTTTGAAATACGTTATACTGGTTATCCACGCAAATGTTGTATAAGCCTTTGCAAATTGTTAGTTAGAGGGAGTTCATCCGTTCGTATTTTGTAGCTTTTCGAGGAAAATGAATGACGTCATGGGGATATTTACACAAGTTTTTCCACTCTGTAAATAGTTTTTTTTGCTCTTGTTAAACGCTGGTCTAGTTTCGAAATTGAAAATATTGACATTGTTGTTGAAAATTCAACAAATATTATTAAGGATTCATGGAAATCATCAATACACTTTACTTGGACCATGTTAGGAAAACCCGAATTTTTACAAAGCTTAATAAACATATTGAATTCGATGACTGAAACCAGAATGGAAATTGATGACAATAAGTTTTCATCATACATGTATATGCTATTTTTAAAAACGTTTGTTACGTTGCATATATAAATGATGGATTTTCCCCTGTCCATTATTTCCAGAGGTTTAGTCTCGAAAAATTTCGTTATTTTTGAAAACATGTTTTCATCAAGGCTGCAATTTGTAGGAAAAATTAGACTGAAAATATTACTTTTGTCAGCTGTAAAACCTGTTGTAGATGTTCATTTATAAAATATTATTAGAAAAATCATAGATCCTTATGCGGGCCCCAAATACAGGATATTTGGTGGGACCCCCTACCTACGCTTAAGGGGGTGGGCCCCTTACTGCTAACATTAAGGGCGGGATGATGCTCTTCAGGACTTAGGATAAAATTGTTTAAATGATGACACAAAAGTAATATTTATATTTATTGAAAATATCCCTCCAATCCCGGGCCCTCAGGATAGAGGCTCCCTGTCAACACCCCATCCTTCCCCTCGTCCTTGTGAGTCATGGAAAAAATATTTAATTTCTATCATGTAGTGAAAATTTTTGAAAAATACAAGTACTTTTGGATCTGCATTTTGCAACGCAGTTACCATTTTATGAGTATAAATGAAAATGCGTGAAAACCATAAATTTATTTTCATACTTTTATATCTGTACTTTTAAACCGTAGTTCGTATTCTCAGAAGTCCATGCAGACTAAGCTGGACTTCAACAATGAGAACTGAAGTTTCATCGAAGTTTTCATGAAATTCTACCCAGCGTATATGAATGGAAAGGTGTTTTAAGTTTTTTTGGGGCTATTCCCCGTTATAAATTACCTTTTTTCAAATTGTGTAAAGTTCGTTTTAACGTAACATAGGGCGAATTAATGCTCTGGAATTCAAAAATGCATTCGTTTTAGCGTAAAATTTGTAATATCCGAATTCGGAATTCGTTTTAAACGAAGAATTTAACATTATTCGTCCATATCCTATAGGACGGGGTCTGGAAACGACTCAAACGAGTTCGTTCTATCAGAAATTCGTATCAAGCGAGTTCTTTTTAATGAGTTTCTACAGTGTTTATAGATGAGCTATATTTATTATATTACCTTCGTAGATTTTTTGATATTTAAAATGCATTCGTTTAAGCCTAAAATATGTAATATCCGAATTCGGAATTTCTCTTAAACGAAGACATTAACAATTCGTCCATACAGTATCTTTTTTAGACGGGGACTGGAAATGAGTTTGTTCTATCTGAAATTCGTATAAAGCGAGCTCTTCTTAATGAGGTTTTTACAGTTTTTATAGATAAGCTATGATTTTGTGATTTTTCCATTCATAATATTTTTTTTTAAATATATTTTCAATAAATGTAGCTCATCGTACACAAGAGACACGCATGTTCCGGGGATACTTACTGTACAGAATGTACTATTAATTAAGTACACTATGAAACATTTAGCGATATCCTGTTCGCGTCTTGACAGTGTTAATGAAAACTAGTCTTATCCGAATATCAATGCCAAAAAGAGAAAGCTTACCTACTTATTGAGTCAATTAAATTGCTAACGTTTGTACGTGAGTCGATCGTGAAATTTAGTGTTGGCAAACAGCTAGATCGTCGAATAAATAATTAGGTTATGTACCTTTATCCGTACTGTTAACGAGTGCACCATCAGTTTAATAATTTTCAGGAGAAACCTTTGGCGTCACGTTGCTCACAGGTTTTCCCCTTACTGAACAATATGTTTACGTTCGTATTTACTACCCCTAAGTTGAATCACCTTTCATTCATCATATTTCGTTAGCTGCATCACATTTGAAAAGCAAATTAAGTTGCCTTTGGGATTGTGCGAAGAGAATGGCAAAATTTGAATGGAACACCTGTAGAATAAGCGAGTTTATTTAGAAAAAATAGTTTGTTTGTACGTGAGTTGGTATACAAGGGGTTGATGTCATAAAATATGGAAAAAATCAGCAAGATTTGAAATAATCCACAAATTTTTGATACGAGTTTATTAAATTTGCAAATGAGAAAATGTAGTACACAAAGAATTAAGGATTATTTCATGATTCGCTGATTTTTTCCTATATTGTTATTAAGCCAGGATGAAAAAATCTAGATTTGAGGCATATAAGGAATCTTTAAAAAGTTACGTTAATATTACAATCACTCACGAGCATCCAACAAACTTAAACAGTGATAAAAACAAACGATAAACTGTTCATTTCAGTTATATTGAACAGTATTTTGATTTTATTCAACTGGTAAAAAATGGGCAAGAAAATTGTATTCTTGTTCATTCAGTAGTTTATAATGAAACTGCTTTGGTTTACAATAAATATGCAAAGAGCGTTTTATCAAGTTTCTGCAACTATTATTTTTTTAAATGGTTGTATTAGATTTTAAGAAAATTTGGCAGAGAAATCCACGTAAACGTCATTTTTTATTCAAAAAAATGTCCATTTAAGGAGCTACATTTTTGTGAGCGTGTGTTTGTTGGAGCCACCCAACCTCCACTTTTCTCACCATTTTTCGCACTTTCAACGTCCATTTCTCAACTGATCGACCAATCCGCTCCTAGACCGAACGTTCGGAACATTACTCGGACTTTAATTAAACATGTCTCGCATTTTTGCTTCTGAAATGCCATCAAAAGTTTTAAAAAAACGATGCTAAGCCATTATCTCCTCGCGACTCCAACTTAGGGCAACAATTTTAAGCACTCGATCGTAATTTTTTGAAATTAACGTATCTTTTAATGTCGACATATGTTCAAGAACGATGGAAGATTTTTTCCAGCAAATTTCATTAAAATCCATACAGTTGGTTTTTTAAAAATTGATTGCGGTAACTTAATGAACACCCCTCGTATGATATAGGGATTCAAATCCGTATGAAATGCCATCTCAGTTATCAGCGTTTAAAACAAAGCTGAGATTTACCCCTTTTAATTATTTTAGAATAAAACCTGTCTTATTTGGTAATTGAATTATTGGGTCGCAGATTGCCGAATGTTATCTTTATTCAAATACTTAACCAATGTACGTGTACAGTATATATAAATTACGTGCGAAACATCATTCAAATGAACTGTGTTACACTTTTTAAGCATTTCACAGTAATTATCACTGTAAGGCATTTTATGTGCGGCTTACTCCAGTATTACAATATGTGCGATGGAAAAGTTTTAAAAGATAGTTTTAGGCGTAGAATTATGCATTTTTGATGTTTATAACGAAGTCAAGTAATTATCTAATTATAACGTCGTTATAAACATCAAAAATGCATAATACGCACTAAATTTGTTAAATTTAAAATAATATCGCTGAAGTTTTAAAAGGCGCCATCTTGGAATCTGAACACGCCATATCAGGTCAAAAATAAAAGCTTTTTTTAAAAAAATTTTGAACAAATATTTCAAAAATTAAGGTTTTGTGAATTTAAAAAAAATCGTTTTTTTTTTAAAAAAATTTGATTTTTTAATTTTTTTTTAAAAAATTTAAAAAATCAAACATTTTCATTTGCTTAGTTTTATTTTTTAAATGTTAAGATTGGCGCTTTGTAAATCAAGAACATTTAAAATTAGCAAATTCTAATTTAATTGTTGAAATGATTAGCTATAATTTTTTTGCAAGTGTTGTATTAATTATTTCTGTTAGAAGTATGGTGTGTAGAGGGTATATATTCTTCATTGAGAATGGGCCTCTGAAGAGTGATATTTCATAACATCGTGATATTAGAAGATATATATCCATCCCCAAAATTTAGTTCCCAACTGTGGGATCTTTAACTAGGCCAATAAACAGCACCGAATTTGTTTTCTTCGTTCTTATCAGAAATACAAATGGACGATTGCATTTGAATTCCTTCTCGGCCACGATGACAGAAGTGATAGAAATGACCACACCGGTGGCCGCAGCAGCTTCCGTTCCACCTTCGTCCACTTCGATGAAGACCTTGTGGTGGACAGCGGAGACGTAGGCGGTTTTAGATCCGGTGAATCCGGACAGATCGGCCTTAGATTTGTCCAGCAAATCCTGGATACCCAAATCCCTGAGGTTTCCGGTCAGCTCGAAGTGCTGATTGAGCTTGAATTTGGGGATGCTCAACCTCACGGAGACTGAACTCATACTGTCGAGAAGATCTCTAAGATCTTTCGAATTGAGCTTGTCGATCAGCTCTGGAGCATCGTTGTCGGGAAGCAAGAAGACCATGCTTATTTCATTTCCGGAATAGGGCAGCTCCACTGCCGTGCAACCCAACCGGGAACTTCTTCCGTACGTCGTCCTCCATGTTTGGTGCATCGTGCTGACCTTCTTGCTGGTTTGCGGATCTACAAAGAAGTCTTCGTTGGAGGTGCTTCTCTCTTCGAAGACTTTGGCCCAAGCCGCTTTTAGATAGACGGCGTTGACGATGGTCATGACAGTGTCGGAAGTGATGCTGCCTTCCGGAAACAAACCCACGATCCTCTCGTTGGTCTGATCTTCCACCCACTCGTTCATGATTTGGCGAGATGGTTCCGGTGATGTCCGGAAGTCCAGTTGTTCCAGTTCCGGCGTCAGGTAGTTCACCATGCATTGGCGCAAAAACAGGCCCTTGTCGAAATAGATTCTGTCCGCGATGTTGACGGTGTAGTTGACAGTGTCCGTGGCGTTGTGAGCCACCGAGCTCTTGTAAGCGCGGTAGTTCTGAAGCACTTGCTTCTGACTGTCGTTGCCCAGTCGGAGGACTGTCTGCAGTTGGGATTTGGTGGCTTCTCTGGTACCCAAGTACGTAAGGATGAGGGCGAATCGAACGCTGTCTGGAGAAATGACGCAATTGCCGGAATTTGGGAGGCTGGGGGCTTTGGCGACGCTCTTGAACAAGTCCACGGCAAAATCGATGGATCCATTGGTGATTTCATTGCCCATGCCGCAGGGCTTCCGGTCATTGTCGGAAAAGCACTGACCGGAAACTGACATCAGCATTCCGAACAGTATCAGCAATGCGCTGGTCATCCAACGACCCATGGTCCAGTTCTGTGGTTGCATCCTGGCAGCTGTTCCGACGTCTTTCTGAAAAGAAACTTTGGTTACAATACTATATCATAACAAACTGGAACCACTCTAAAATGGTGCGTTTAGAACATTGGAATACGTTGGAACCAGGTTAAGAAGAACTAGCTTTATACGAATTTCTAATAGTAGTAGTAGAAGTCATTTGCAGTCCCCGTTTTAGGGTATGGACGAATAAGGATGATTTCTTCGTTGAAGACGAATTTCGAAATCGGATATTGTGAATTTTCGCTTAAAACGAATGAATTTTTGAGTTCTGTTGCATACGCGCAATGTTACGTTATAACGAACTTTTGCCGGACAGTTGCCTGAATTAGGGTGGCTTGCATGGAAAAAGGGGGAAAAGATTCGTTATAACGGGGAATTCTTCTACAAAAGTTGCGGCACCTTCCCGTTCATAGACGCAGGGTAAAATTCCATGCAAACTTCGATGAAACTTAAGTTCTTATCGTTGAAGTCACGTTTTGTCCGACGCGACGTTTGATAATACGAACTATATATGGTTTAAACGTAGAAATTGTGACGTCCATCGAGATTTGTTATAAGGACGTTCGATTGTAGCAAAAGGGAATTAGCTCTTGTCGTCATTTTGAAACAGTTTTCTTTTATTTTAGTGTGAATTTATCCTATGAATTATTATTTTTTTTAAAATTGGAAATATTGTTTAGAAATATTATGATAAAATTTTATATTATAAGCTTGGGTACTCGAATTGACGATAATCAGACATTACATATACTAGATCACTGTTTCTCAACCGCCGGTCCGCGAAATTTTTAATAACTATAGTTTTCATTTTATATTTTTATATTTTGGAATTACAACCATAAAACTGTATAAATAATCAATGTTCCCCAGACTTGAAAAAATCAGAAAACAATGATTGATTTGGAAAAAGTCAGGGAAATTCAACATGTTCATTTTGTCACAACCCAAAATAAATGCTTCTACGTGGTTAGCTTTGGCGTTTGAAAACTTTTTAAAATCTCTCCTTAAAAAATGTTGTGCACAAGTTTGCACAATTTTCAACAGTTTTCCAAGGACAATTTTGCAAAATTTTCCACTTTTTCCCAGTACGCATTTGCAAACGTTTTAAAAGTTTCCGAGTGTAAGTTTGCAACCTTTTCCAAGCACAAATTTTCAACTATTTTCGAAGACCGATTTGCATAATTTTCAATCTTTTTCGATGACAGATTTTCAAAACTTTCAAAATTTTACGAAGTCGAATTTAAATTTTGTTATTATTTTCCAACGCAAATCCTGCGTCGATTTTTAAAAATCGTGGATATAACATTGACATGGTCTCCCACGGGGAAATTTGTTCTAAAAACCTGGAAAAGTCAGGGAAGTTGAATTTGAAATTTCTGAGGGAACCCTGATCTTGAAACATATTTTTAACTTCGCGAGTCTGCAAAATACTTTTACTGTTTTCACCGGTGTGCAAGGGTAAAAAGGTTAAGAAACACTGCACTAGGTCATCGATCATTCCAAGTCAAATCCTGTGAGATTTTACACTTCTAAAACGAGCTTACCTGTTGTAGTTTTTTTTCCAAGTTCTGTGAAACAGCCTCACTGTACAAGATGTACTTTCACGAATGAAGACTTTAATGAATGTGTCATGAGCATACATCCGTTCATTTGCGTTCGAGAAAAACCATTTTGACGTCATTTATTGATGCAGGTTTTTACCTTTTGCAAAAACATGTATGTGATCCATTAATCGTTGGAATCGTCGGTTCAAATTACATTAAATTTGAAAGTCCCCGTGAATATGTACTAATGATGATGCTCTAGAATACACAGACTGCTCATCTACATTGTAGCTGCGTTATTTTGAGTAATTTATTGAAGAATACATTACATCGTAGAGTTTGAAATGATAAACTTTGTTGTCATTGTCACCGAATAACTGAAGGACGATTAATTCAATAGCCCACTTGGATTATCCTCCATATGTTGGACAGATAATGTCAACTATGAAACTCATCTAATCTATAAAAAAATACTCATTATCTGGTTACCGTTGACTCATTAATCTTAATGACCTTGTTATCGTCATGCATATTTATTATACAGGTATGCAATAGATAGTCCAAGTACGTACATCTTGAAGAACTGCTAGACGAACTGCAAAATGTTGTAAGCTATATTTTTCTAAGGAAAATTTTGCCAAATTTTAAAAATTACCAGAAGACAATTTTGCATAGTTTTTTGAGTTGTCTTAAATTTTGCAAAATTTTTAACATGTTTTGATGACAAATTTGCAAAATTTTCCATATATTCAGAGGAAAATTTAAAAAAACTTTCAAGATTTTCTGAGGACAAATTTGCATAATTTTTTAAGTTGTCTTAAATTTTGAAAACATTTTACGTTTTCCGATGACAAATTTGCAAAATTTTCAATATATTCAAAGAAGAATTAAAAAGAAAAAAACCTTTCAAGATTTTCTGAGGACAAATTTACAAAATTTTCGACATTTTTTAATGACAAATTTTACAATTTGGTAACCTCTTACGAGAACAAATGAGAAAGTTTTCAAATGTTTTTAAACATAGTCAGTGTTTTTTATATACAAAATTGAAAACATTTCCGCATCAAAATTTTCCACGCTGTGACTTTTACAAAATATTTAAAAACTTCTACGTCGATTTTGCAACATTTTCAAAATTTATTTACCTGAATCTTGAAATTTTGAAAGTTTAAACAATATAAAATAGTGCACGATAACCTAGCACATGTACTGCATTCACATCACTACTTGATTTAATGATGTACAAGTTTTTCAAAAACTTGAAAATTGGAGATGCACGAGTGTGTTTATAATATTTTTTTTTAAAAAAAGTATGGATTTTACTGAAATTTGGTAGAGAAATCCAGGTAAACGTCATCTACTATTCTCAAAAAAATCGTGTTGTACATTTTGTGGCATCGTTGTGGCATCGAGTGTATGCCTCCCTCAAAACACTTCGAGCCAATCAATGTCCACTTCTCTCACCATCTTTTTCATTTTCAACGTCTATTTCTCGACTGACCAATCCACTCTTAGACCGAACGTTCGGACATTACTCGGACCCTAAACGTGTCGCGCATTTCTGCTCCTGAAATGGCTTCAAAAGTTTAAATAAAAACGTTGTTGAGCCACTATCTCCTCGGACTTCATCTTTGCGCACCAATTTTAGGCACTTGTACTTTTTGAAATGTACCTTTTATTGTTGAAAAATGTTCAGGAATGATGGATGAATTTTTCCAACAAATTTTCTTAAAATCCATACAGCGGTTTTTTTCTAAACAAAAAATGATTGCGGAAACTCAGTGAATACCCTCGTAACTAGAAATATGACAAACTAAAATGTTACTCGAAAGTATACAGTATTTCCTCGCTTATCTTCGATTTTTTAATGATTTTATAACGATGAATATTTGTAAGAAATTTAATTTTTGCTGGACTCGAACCACAATTTAAAATTTCTTGTGCAGCATTTGTAATATATATTACGTATAAAGTGTAAACCGGGTATAGTACAGTTATGGAGTTTCTTCAAATGTTATGTTCATAGTAATAATGCTTTAAGGTCTGCAGCATGTCCTGCGTGACCTATAATCAAGTGTTATTTTTTATAAATTTATTATCTTGAGTTATGGTTACATTCCAACACGCCTATGTCGACGTCCATGGACAATATTTTGACATTATCTTAGAAATTCAGATAACTATTCCTCCAAATGTAAATATGAGAATATATTATGAGAAAAAATGATGCAGTTTTTTTGAAAATCGATGTTTCCAAATGTGATCGTCCAAAAACTAACTTTTCAACGGAAATGTAATGAAGCTTTCAAGCTTTATAAAAAAAACATTCATATTTTTTGATAAAAAAAACTTTCGAGTTTTAGAAAAGACAATTGCATTTTTTAGTAACTTGAAATTGTTAAAAACGAATGGAATTTTTTTAAACTTTGGAATTTATCAAAAACCTGCAGGATTTTTTTTATAATAAAAGCTACACATTTTGAAAAATGTTCATGTTTTGTTTTTAAAAAAATTCGAAAGTTGTTCAAAAACGTTTGTATTTTTTAAATATTCGCAAAAGCTTACGCGTTAAATTGTCGATTGTTATAAATTTACTGGACTGTAACATTATCTGGCACTGCAGATCCAGTTAGCCAATAATAACCGACCCCCTTCTCCTGTCGTTATGGTACTTTTATGGTCAGTGATCTAGTAGACATCCCTTATGCATAGACTTTATCATGTGTTACGTGATGACATTTGAACTAAGCTAATATGAATAACAAAAAAGAAAATGCCACGTATAACAAGCTGCGATAGGATTACAGTATATATACTACGTAAAAAATGGTTCAAGGTAAGAGATATCGCTGATTTGGACAAACGTATGATCAATATTCGCCAATCATATTTAAGAAACAACAGATAATTTTGCTGATGAAAATTTCCATAAAAACATTTTAAAAGTCGAACGGAGCAAGACCGTTGCCAGTGTTGCATCAAACGAAATAGTCGTTGATAAAAAATCTATACATAATTTAATTGGAATAGATTGTTCGTTTGTTTTTCGTTTGTTGTTCGTTTGTTGATAACAATGGCAGAAGTTATATCTGATATCCTTTTAACTTCTAGGAACATTTTTATCAGCACTATCTGCATTTAAGTGCAAATTTATACGCGTTGAGCATTTTTTTTTTACAATTTGTCCGTGACATCTTCACATTGAACCATTAGCCTAATTACGTGACTTATACAATGTAGACTACTTATCGAGTGATTTTACTAATTCATCGTAAGTTTTGGGTAAATTCCATCACGTGTTCACCTGGAAAACATGATAAAGTCAGCTCATAAAGAACGTCTCCTATTTAGCGAGTTTCATTTTAATTCAGACTGCAATATGTTTCTCCAAAGAATCAGTTTAATTGTTTTCCAAAATAACAAAACAAAAAATTTTATGCCATCATATTTAAATGATCGCCAATGATTTTTCCTAACAAGTCATGATATCATACAAGTTTTTATAATTGCATTTCCTCAATGAATATCTATTTTTCTGATAAGCAGGGTACACAAACTTAATATTGGAGCAAATTGTGAATAGTTCATTAAATATAAAATGAATTTTAATTTTATCAGTGTTTTCCTAAACATGGAAAACTTGGTAAAGTCATGGAACTCGTAAATGTCTGGAATAATCAGGACAAACTCAGGGAAATGCAACGTATTAATGTTGGTACGATCCAAATCAATGTTTTCATGAGGTTAACTCAGAGACCATTACTTAAGATTTTTCCAGTACAAATTTTTAAAATTATCACCAATTTCAGAGGCCAAGTTTGCATCGGAGAGGCCAGTCTCTGCATGAGGACAGATTAACAAAGATTTTAACTTATCCCGAGAATAATTTGTCCTCGAAAATTGTTACAATTTCTTTCAACTTTTCGTAAAATAAAATTGCAAGATTTCCAACCTTTTACACCTTTTAAAATTTTCAACTGTTTTCATGTACAGATTTGCAAAATTTTCCACAGTTTCCGAGTTTTGCAAAATTTGCAAAATTGTCAAAACATTCCGAGGACGAAATTACCAAATTCTGAACTTTTTCAGGGTACAAATTTTCCACATTTTCCTAATACAAATTTGTAAACATTTTTTGTAGAGAAATATTAAATATTTTTCTAAATCGATTTTACCAAATTGTGGCTAACATTGACATATGTAAATTTTGGCGCTGTCATTGGTCAGGGAAATTATTTTTAAAAACCTGGAAAAATCAAGGAAGTTGCAAACGAAATTTCTGGGGGAACCTTGTACATGTGTTTAGAAATACGGTATTGAGAACGTTTTGTAGACGATAAGGATTTAAATTTGCTGAAAAGTATTAGCTGCCCTTTATGAACAGCCCTTATCACGCGATTCAAGTGACAACGGGATGGTATTTAATCTAAGCGAGATAGCAATATAAACTAAAACCAGCCATGATAAGACAAAGTCAATTAATAAATGATTGAAGGTTCGAGGTGTCGCTAACTTTGAGAACGTGTTACATTTTGATGCAATCATTTGAAAAAAAAAGATAAAAACAAGATTGTGTTGATTAAAAATTTTAAGGAGCTTTTAAAAGTTGAACTGAAAATACTTTTGGCCAGTGTTGCACCAAGCTAACTATCGAACTATTGCTGTTTGAAAATATAGTTTTTTATGTTTAGTAGGTAAGTCGCAATTTCATAAAATACAATTATTTATGGAACCTTCAGAAGTGACACAATTCAACAATTTTCATTTTAAGATAATGCCTGGAATTCCGAAATGTATACGCGTGATAAACTGAAGTGAAGTTATTATTTAATTAAAAATATGTTAATTTAGAAAGTGCCTTTTTCTTCTAAATATAGAGCCAAGTTTGCTCGATTTTATATCCGTGTTAAATCCGAAATTCAGAATGTTTTGAGTTGTGTCACTTCTGAAGCTGATGTGCGATATGATACTTTCCGTTATAAATTGAATATCGGGAAAATTTTTAAAAACTAAACTTCCGCTCATGTCGAGACTTGAGATTTCAAAAAATATAACGATTAATATTTAATTGTTTCAGTTTGAATAATTATACCAAAATACGAAAACACATTTACTGAAAATCTTTGAGAAAAGACGAACTGACTTATCATCACAGAGGTGGAAAAGGTGAGACTGTTTTATTGTTATTTAAATTTAAAAAGTTTACCGTGCATCCTTTAAAGTTCTAGGGGTCGCTCATCTATCGTGTCATTAGTCAAATGAGGCTAATAATTAATTTATTTGTATAAATATAATTGGAATGTTAAATATCGTTTAATAGGTACTTGCAACGTGAAATGTTCTTTCATGATAGTGCATGCAGTCTTATAAAAGAAAGGCAAACAACGCATTTGTTAGCACTTTTTGAACTGACTAGATTTGTTCATCAAATTATTAGAAACATATACGTTTCATTTGAGCTAATTATGGTCAAATCATTCAATGAGTAGTTTGATCAAAATCTTTAAAAAAAATGCATTTCATTGTATTATCTTCGCTTCGTATTGTCGCATTAATTCATTCAATGTGTCATGCTAACAAAATAACTAAAGATAATTAAATTTACGTAATTACCAACTGCATCCTATTTATCAATTATTTAAAACTAAAGATAAAGTGCAGCAATTTCTAAAATAAATTTGAAGTTAAAGAGTAATTAAAAACATCTTAAAGGCATCAAAACTAACTTGACATATATTAAATTAGCATGTTTTTATATTTTTTGTTTGATACGATCATTTGTAAATGATGAATCTCGAGCAATCCTCTAATGGCTTGTTTTTTTTCTCTTAAATTCCTAAAATGATGCTATTATGAATTCAATTGAATGAAAATTGCTACAATAAAAAAGAGGCTTTCTCCTTGCCTCTAGTCTCGTTATTTAACATTAGCAGGCTTTGACCATGCCACATGGTACTGTATGTTCCGACTGTAGGATTATTATTTGAATTAAACTTTTGAATTATCTCAAGTTCAATGAGAACATCTCATAAAATCTGTCCAAAAAAGACGAACTGACACAATTTAACATTTTAAGTTATTTATTCTATTTTTAATGAATTAATCATTCTGATTCCTAAAAATATGCATGTTATCGAAAGTTGCAAAACATGTTAAAATAGATAAATTATTTCGCCTTGTTTCCTAAGTACCTAGAATTGCATCGCAATTGGGATGGTATGAATATCTGTAAGCGATAAAATGATATAATTGTGTTAAGAGAAATAGGCTTCGAAGTATATGAACGACCGGCACCCCTAAAATTTCCCAAATCCTTCATTTTGACAAACATTCCCTCTATAATATTTGACCAGTTGTTTTTTAACAACAGCTTTTAATATCTATGTATTTAGAAATACTAAACTTTAACAAAGATAAGAAATCAAAATGAGTGAAATAATTGACCAAACAATGATGAAAGAAGTTTAAACGTATGAAGCTACAGGATACAAGGATATGGCCCATGGATTCAATTTCCAGTTAAAAATGCTGATGTTAGTGCTTCATAGAGCGTGTTCAACGTATCGACAATTTAAATTAGCTACAGAAATGAAAGCTGCTAATAAATTCGATGACATTGTTTTGGAATATGAAGATGATGATGGTCAAACAAAGGTCATCCTCATTCAGTGCAAACATAAAGTTCGAGAAGATAGCGCGATTAAATTTCAAGAATTGGTTAACTACAAAGGTTTTTATAATTTACGAGAGATTTTCAATTCGTATTTGAAAATAAAGAAAGATAAAACATTTGTAAGAAAATCTATAAATGCCATGATATTGTATACAAATGTGGATATTGAAAAGCGTTTGAAAGACGGTGACATTATAGAGACTTCAAAGAAAGAGACTATTGGCATATTACAATTTAAAGGATTTAGAAAGGCGAATAATAACGAACCAAAATTTTATCAAATATGTGATACGTTTCCATTGATGAATCAATTTGAAAAAGTTGACTCGAGTCATAAAAATGCTATTAATAAATTTAAGAAACATTTTAGGCTAGCGGTAAATCAACCCAATGAGAGAGAATTGGATGAAATTATCAATAAAGAAATGGGGGCTGAGTTTTGCATAGTGGAAAGTAATGCAATTATAAAAGAGTTGTTTTACTTCACGTATGAATGGATGTCCGATCAAAAGGGAAAATTTATTACGAAGGAAATAGGAGAAGCATTTTTCATGACATTAAAGGAAAAAATAAAACAAGTGGGCATTGAAGGAGTGATTTTTCAAAATCAAGAAAAAAGGCTGCAGTTTGGCGATTTTTTTAATAGCACAAAAAAGATAGCGCAATTGCACGAATTGACTTCACAACATTCATTAGTGAACGTGAAATCAAAAAGTCCATCATTGACCATCATCAAAATTGTACAATCATTGAAAAGCAAAGATAATTACGTGGTATTAAATCTGGAAACACTTTTAGCGTTTGAAAATCAAGTAAATGCTACTTTAAAGTCGAAAATGAATTTCATGATTTTTATTGAATGTAACCAATTAAAAAAACAAAACATGGTTCAAATGATGCGTGTGTTAAGTATATTGCTAGACATCGTAGAAAGTCACAATGGTAAAAAAAGGGTTGTTGTAGTATCCCTTGAAAATGACGAGCTAATGGATTCACTAGCAACGGAATATCCTTTTGTAGCAAGTAGTGATTGTAGCAGTTTTGATGAACTTACTTTAAAAACCAAAGAAAGAATTTTAGATTACGAAGTTAAGTTTCAAGGTTGCATGATTCAGTTAAAGGAAATTTTAGATGAGATATCTACGGGCTTTCTTAAAGAAGATATTTTAAACAAAATTGTGGAAAATGATGATTTAACCTTCGGAAAACCTGTAAAGAAAATAAACGAAATGCATAACATGCCCGTGTATATCAAACGTAAATTAAAAACAGCTAAAGAATTAGAAAATGCACGAATTTGTGTAATAGAAGGTGGACCTGGCATTGGAAAATCTACCGAATTAGCAAACATGGCATGGAAAGCAAAAAACGAAAACAAAAATAAGTTTGTGGTGAGGATAAATTTATTGGATTACTGCAATGAGTTTAATGAACTAAAGGAATTTGCAAAAGATACACTCATAATTTTTTTAATGAAAAGTGAACAACTCGAAAGCGAATTTGAAATTGATATATTAAACCATCTACTATTTTTCAGCGGCCAAATTATATTTTTCCTGGATGGATTTGATGAAATAAGCCCTTTATACACGGTTATTAGTTTAGTAAAAGTTATTACAACAGAAACAAAAGCTGCAAAGGTTTGGATTACATCGAGACAATACGCGACTAATGTCTTAGAATAGGAAGTATTGGATTCGCTTACTAAATGTAACTGCATGCATGATGAAGATGATAGCATTACAATGTATGTGAACAAATTACTTGACAGTGTAAAACGTTCAAAAATAAAGAATGTCAAAGAGTTAGTTGGAATCCCCTTACAAATGAGAATGATAGCAGATGTGTTTGCTGACAAATGCAAGGCATGTTGAGAAAATGGAAATGATCATGAATTGGAAGATATTAACATGGACATATATGATTTGTTTAAAGTATTTATAAACAAAAAGTTTGAAATTTATTTTAAAGAAAAGGTTAAAATGGAACAGCAAAATCCGAGTTCGATAAAAATTTGCTGTAAATGAATTAAAACGAGCTAAAAAAGAACTTAAAAAAATGGCTTTTCAATTAATATTTCCTAATGAAGACTTGTGTCTAAATCCCCTCGAGGATAGCATTCAAACTGAATTGCTCAAAGTTGGCATCATTGAAAAACTAAATGACAATTTCGTTTTCATTCATCGGACCTTTGCTGAATATTTTGCAGCAGAGTTTTTAGTAGAAAAACTAAATGAAGACAATACTAATATCGTGTTAATCAGCTTTCTAAATTTGCATTACTTTACAAGAGAAAATCATGTGATTCGATACTTTTGTGAGCACATGCTGGTAGGAAATTCAGAAATACATATAGCAACTATGAAAAATGACTTAGAAAGGTGCAATGGGGCGAATTCCACTTCATCTCGCCTGCATCTTCTCAACATTTCAAGGTAGTAAATATGACGATCTGAGATTGCCAGAAAATAATGTGCTTGATTTTCTAATGAGCAAAGATACTGAAAAAGAAAAACCCTAAGAGATCGTAGTGCGAGATATTTTAAATCGCATTCCTTATGTTTATGCTGCACTTTCAGAAGATTCACGGAAGGCTTGTGCTTTGCTCGCATTGCATTATTATGATTGCCATTTTTTTAATGTCATCGATTTAAACAAAATTGGAATGGAATTAAGTAATATGGGATACATAAGTGATAATTTATACTTTTATCATCTTAAACGTCTGATTGTCAAACCTTTTACATGTGGATACGGAATATCAAATATCAGTTTTGTAAACATTTACAGTAAAAGGGAAATTTTTAAGGCAATTAAGCCTTATTTTTACAATCATCCAAATAAACAGATTTGCCAAGAAAATGACTATGAAATGCTTAAACCTGCATTAAAAAGTTACTTTACTGATGGTTTTTGTTTGCTTTTAACTGATGCTGACCATTTACTATTTTTGGATGATGAATTAATGAATTTGCAATTGTGCCAGAAATGGTTTTCAGAGGCAATTCAATCGAGAGATTATTCGTTTCTCTTGGACATTACTTTAGCATGTCCACAAACTGCATTTAAAATGTGGATTAAGGAAAAATATGTAGATTTCTTAAAAGAATCGCCCAACGAAAGTTGCGAAAATCTATTGCAAAAAGATGAATTCTTCTCAGAGAACAAACTAAAAAATTATTTAGTTTTAGCAGTTCGTCAGTTACTGATGAAACGAAATGACAATACACTTTCCTCGAAAAATTTCATCGATTATTTGAACGCAGTTGTTCTTGATGATTACATAAGTTTGGAAATTGCGTTAAAACTACTGTTTAAAGCTGACAAAGAAAAAATACATGGCGAAATTAAAATAGGGATTGGAGAAAAAATTACTATGGCTATAAAACAAGTTAATTCATTCAAAATCCATAATGCATTTTTGTATTGTATCGATAATGCCCATTCTATGGATGTTGAAACAAAGGTGGACATCTGCGAACATATAAACTCAAACGTACACGAAACTATTACATACGTTAAAAGCTGTAGAAATCACATGGATATTATGGGAATAAATCTTTTACTAAAGTTTGTTATAAGCAATTTTTCAGTACATAAAGCCTACGAAGATTTAGAATATTTTAACGAGATTTGGGATGAGTTTGAAAATGGAATTTATTCGTTTAACAAAAGCGCAATTAAGAAAACTACACTAAATAAATTATACGATACTTTAGACTTATATCCTGGTGCTGTGTTGAGAGGATATCCATTTTCTCTAACTCAACATATATATTCTCACATTTTTTGGCTTAATTATGATGATGTCCCCCTGTTTATAAAACAGCATCTCGAAAGCGACGTTGATAATCATAATTTCGTAGAAGTGATATTGGAGAGCGTAAAAAGTGGTCACATGATCGATTTTCTACGTTATTTGATTTTAGCCACTGATGAACAGAGAGAAGCAATTTTATTAGCCAACAATTCAGAAATCATGCAATACTTCATAAAGTTAAAAAAGAAATTCCTCCATGATTAAGAAATAGAAGCAGGTGGAATGGATAAATATATATGTTTCTATTGGGAGGAATTCACGAATGAAATTACAGAAACGAACGAATATGCGATCTGTTTATTAAGCGCGATTGAAAGAAAGCATTTGCTCTTGCTTAATTTCTTAAATACATTTTTAAAACAAGAGGATGAGTTACTATTTGGTAAACATTTAAATTATGAAACCTTAGTGAAAACCGCTTGCATTCATTGGCCTTTTAGACATGTGAAAGAATTACTAAAACTTCCAGATTTATTAAATGAAGCACAGCATTTTACCTTATTGAAAGAATTTCGATCGCAAATCGAGAGAATCTCTAAAGTTAGTAATCCAATTTTTTATGAACGTCTACAACAATTCGAATTGTTAAAGAAAGATGAATATATGCTTATGTTAATCACCATCAATGCTTATCAAAATGCCATCATTAAAAAAGATTATAACAAGCTCGATGACATTTTATTTTTTAAGAAATATACAAGTATAACGAATTATCTGGTAGTTTTACGAGAGTCAATGGAAGTGAAAGATTACGTTAGTTACTTTGAGTATTTCTGTAAAATACAAAACTTTCAAGGCATTGCAGCATTATTGAATTTCATAAGTGATAGCGATAGATTTTCAGTTAAATATTACATCAATGACCATGTTACTAAAGTAACTAATATACACTACTATTCATCTTACCCACATCTAACTGAAGTACAATGGCAAGAATTGTTTAAATATGTCGAGCAATATCAGGCATGCATTTACAGGGGACTTCCTTGTTCCATTTTCAAATTAATATATTACTTCATTAAATGCGTCAAAGCATCAAAAGATTTGCCTGAATTCATAAAAGCATATGCTAGTGAAAATGTTTCTGTTAATAATTTAGAGGAAATTCTGAAGCTA
>JAQGAO010002071.1:0-21120 GCA_034697705.1 Ommatoiulus sabulosus | reverse complement strand
CACTCGGCGTACACTAGCGCCACCAAGCGGGATAAGAATGCTGCATGCTTTTTTAAATGAGGGCGCATACCAAGAAAGCTTAGCCGAGCCAGGCTGAACTTACAAGAAGCGCTTATAAGCTTTCAAGAATGTTTGTGACAGTCTTTTTTGGAAATCCGAAAGCAGATTTTTAAGACACAGAGTGGCACACATATTGGTAAAAAGTGTAGCCATGCACGTATACTTGTACGCGATTGTATGCCGCCTATGTACTGTAAAAACGTGTATGGCGCTCATCATGAGATGCTAATTAATGCGCATGTGCAAGGTTTTACGCGGAATGTTTCACTTAGCACAACGCATGCTGTGGCGCCACCAAGTACATTGACCATCACGCTGATATCAGCGTTTATTGAGGGCCCCAAAGCAGGAAACAAGAAGTTGAATGAAGCACGTCGTAAGTAAGCATTCTTTGTGCTCGCACCCATACCTCGAAACATTGTTGCGCATGCTTATTTTGTCAGTTGACACAAAATAAGCATGCGCAACAATGTCATCGTTGTGGTGATGACGCCTTTGTCGAATGCATGTGGCAATTAAAAGAAACATCATATTATTAAACTATTTGTATTGTACCAAAACTAGCCAATTGTGGAGAGTTATCGAATATTGCTGCATTGGCTAATCGGTAATGTACATGTACGAGCATTACTAACTTAATTCGAAACACGCAGTTCGTGTTAATTTTGACCAAAACCAGCATGTCAACTATACATGAAGTTATTTATTCTTATATGTATTTTGTATTTCTGCCTGTTTTCATAATGATTTTTCATTAAAATGACAACTGCATGTTTTATAATGTAATAGAACTGTTTTAAGAGGGTCGTATACGAGTTTGGTCTTTTCCGATAGGGGCTGTTTGATTCGCAATAAACGCAGATCTCAGTAGAGGAAAGAAAGTTTTCTAAATGCGCGACAACTTGGAAAAGTGGTGCGGATAAGGACAACGGGGACTGTACGGTACCAGTAATGCTCCGGCATCAAAGATTTAAGATACTGCCAGCTGGGGGAGGGTGTTCGTTATCTAGCCCATGTGTGCCTGTTGGGAAATGGAGTGGTGAACTTGTCGAAATGCTCACATGGTAGAATTCTTGAAATTTCTTCAGCTGTTGTAGGCACTAACGACATGGTGGCCTTTGTAGAAAGCATTCCGGCGGAGGACAGGCGAGAATGCGAAAGCTTTTTTCCATGTCTCGCTAATGGCTGTCATAGTGTAATAAACACCATTAAAGTGAGGCTGCCTCGGGCAGAAAAGCGAGTGACCAACATATACTGTAAATCCAATCTTCCATTTTCAGGTTCTCGTTCCTGTACATAAAGATAGACAATTCCCCCAAGCCTTGTCTCTTCTCTCTTTCTCTTACGCCATGCATGCTTCGCCTATGCGCCAGAAATTGAGATATGGCCACATATGGTTTTGACGCTATATTTGGCGGTTTCACAATCATGCATGCAGTTTTGCTGAGAGCATAATTAATTTTGAGAAGTCGACAACAGTGTCACTGCTACCCATTTATTGCGCACTAGGTAATGGAAGTGGCAGGAAGTGCACTGGCATTATCATATTGAATGTCAGAAGAGTTCATTGGCTAAAAACATCTTGTAAAACGTACATGTACATGTACAACGCTGCATGGCAGTCTTCACAATGCTTGTCATATACTGACGGGGAATGCTAGTTAATATTTTGAGCAATCGGAATTGGACACCAAAATAAAATTCCTGAAGTTGTTTTATCTAATGGTGGAGGGTGTTTTACGAGTCTCACGTAAAGGGATCGGGTCATTACCAAATGCGAGGAAGATTTAAGAAATGAAATTCTAATAAATAATAGTTTTTCTTTAATACGTTTATCAAATTTCAACTAAAACAAATGTCCATATAGCGCGAGGTTTGCGTTGCTAATCAAAATATTTTAAATCAATATACGCACGAACTAAGATGAACTGATGCGTATATTTCTTTAAAAAAAAAAGCTTTAAACACGATGCACTTTTTGTTAATCAAGATGATGCATGATCATGCATCTTGTTAATATATTGAAGATTCCTCTGTTGGTGTAACTTTATGGACTGATTTCAAGATGCATGTACATGTACGTACGCCAACTTACCGTGTACAATTGCTCATTCAAAAATCTGCATTATATAGAAATGGTTTCTCCAGATTGAATATATATTTCGAGTTTTTCTCTTGCAAAAAAAAAAAAAAAAAAAAAAAATTAGCAAAGCGCTGTTCGTAAAACTGAACTTGGTACATATTTATGCAATAACAGCGACAACTTTTTGTTAAGGAAAACATCTGTTCAATTGTTTAATGGATTTCTGCAGCTGTCAACGGTCAACATGCAGTTTAAAAATTTAGCCAATTTAAAAGTCAGTCGTGTTCTCATACAATATAGTTGCGCCTATATACACCATCAAAATCTCGTTCAAAAAGCCCATTATTTTACGAGATAAATATGTAAATATTTTTGGCGAGCAAATTTCTTATACATATAGGTCTTTCGAATAATATTCCATTCTCTGATGGGAGGAAATTGATTGAACGAACCAAGTTTTACCTCCTTTTTGTCCATTAGGTATTGTAATAGCTTTTGAAATTCAAACATCGCAAAAATGAAGTGGTCAAGAAGTAAATTTATCTACAACATTATAAACACTTCATCAATTCAAGGTGCTCCAGCTGCCAGAACTTGACCTTCCCGTACTTTGCAACAACATTATTGTGTAAATCGGTTTCTCATTTATCGAATTTTGTGTGGGAGAGTTTTCATCAGTGAACTTTGAATATATATAAATTTTTTTTGAATCAACGACTTTAGCGCATGAATAATGCATCCGAAACACGTAAAAAGCATTTACGAGTCATATATGTACAATGTACATGCATGTACAACAGTCTAATGGGCTTGAAAAGTACAGTACACGCATTCGTACATGTATGCATGGATGGTAGTGCCGATAGTGGTAAACTTAAAAATTCATGAGCGTATCTTCCATTCATACGCGACCTCGCCATTGCGCGCACATTTACATCCATTGCAAAAGTGTCTAGCTTAAATGACCAAATATATAAGAGATGTTAAATGTGATAGCTTAATGGAAGAAGCTGTCTAAATTGCTTTTTTTTTTTTTTTGCATAAAACATTAGTGATTACACTTGGCGATATAGGGCTCTATTTTCCTTATCTACATGTAGTACCCTGTGGAATTAGAAGTGATTTTGCGCACGCGCATGTTTATAAACGTCTGCTTATAGAAAACATTCATTCACACTATATTATTCTCAAAATTTCATAAAATAAACTTTTATTAAGTTTCCAAAAACTTGACATTGGCACCTGTAGGTTACGTGCTACCAGTCATGCACCGGAAATTGAAATCTGTTTTTCCTTTTGAAAAAAAAAAGGTTTTGATATATAGTACAGTGTACATGTACATTTAAATTATAAGGTAGCTTATAAGGTACAATTATGGGTAAATTGTAAGATGGCTTAGAGGTTAGCATCCTCGTCTTCGGTTCGATTCCTGGGTCGGCTATCCTCGATTGTGGTTTTTCATGGTTTCCCACAATTCCTCCAGGTGAATGCCTAGATAGTTCCTGTATTAAATCGGCCATGACCGTCTTCCAATCCCATCCCATCCTTCGCATTAAACTCCCAAATACGGGAAATAAAACTAAATTGTGATGTTGGGGTCCATCATGACCAGACTGCTTCGCTGGACTTAATTTGCATATTGATCCCCGCTGCCAAATGGTACTAGGTACTGACTGCAGGGTAAAGAATTGAATTGAAATTCGAAAAAAACAATATCTTCTATTTTTGTCATCGTCTGGTTTAATCTAAACAGTTAATAAATATGTTTACTCAGGATTCGATCTGAGATTAATACAGAACGGTGATGGTCTGTTGGAAAAAAAGTTCATGTACATTTCGTTTGCGGAAATGCTAAACGGAGTTATTCGTTGCAGCGCATTTGATAACAACAACAACAACGGCGCTTAATTGTGTTGCTTTATGATATATTCTGTTGTGTTTGAATTTTTCATTCACGTTTTTTTTTTAAAAAAAAACTAGCACATTCAGTAACTGTTCGAAGAAGGCGTTCGTTAACTCGAAGTGAATATACGATATGCTAAGCAGTTGTTTTGGACGTATTAAAGGCATTATACCTGGGCACGCCTTTACATGCGCTGCAGGTGGGCAACCATAAATTCAGTGGGAAATCTGAACGTTCCAACAATAAATCAGGAAATTCAAGGTGAGCCCATAAACAAACGACTTTCATGCCATATTTGGCTAGCGAAATCAAGTCTGAGACCTATCCACCTACTTTTCAATAAACTTCGTCGATATACTTACATGTACGTATAGCCACATTTTGTGGTATATGTAGACTAACTATTGCACAGTATATTGCGCCATTGTTAAAACTGGTCCTATTAAATCTGGGAGTGTCAATACGCGTGGCGCATACCAATAAATGCAATATGTTCGACGTGTACTGATAAAACCTGAATTTCTGAAAATTGGTCGTAAATTACTTAGTTTACGTTGGGAATTTCGGAAGGTGTCTCATAATTAGGATAGTGTCTCGTAACGCTGTAATTTAAAATGTTTTTGAACTTGCACGAAGCAGTAAATTTGTTGTTTTATGAGTGACTGCATGCTTCATTCGGGAAAATAAATTAATTTACCATAATTTTAATTGCGAGGATGACAAGGGCATTATTGCAGTAAATCGTATAGGGTCGACGCCTCTAAAATTTCGAGAGAAGAATTGCCGAGTGGTGACGCTACTTGTCATATAAATTAGAAACCACCTTTTCAGGAAGTCTTTTAGTCTTTCACGAATTTTAAATAAATTACGTGAAAATATTGATAAGATAAATTTAATGATGAAATGCCATATTGGAAGTTAAAACCTACAGTATATATACATGTACCCATATTTTAAATTTTGAAAGTACATGAAGCGATCACTTTTTTTTCTGTGAAATGTATTTTAATTCTTTTTTCATAATTAGTAAACATTTCAAAATGCAGTTCTTTTCAATATTCTGTAGGTATGTAGTTCATTATAAATTGATTGACCTCTGGAGATTATTTATAAAATTATGAAAGTACTTGAAGATAACATCTGATTGATGGTATCTTTTATATAAGAATTCAAATGTTATTCGAGATGCTTGGCAAGATATGATGAAAACAACCCTAATAAATTAAACTAGCAAATTACTATAACAACTCGATTATATATGAACAAGTGGTTTGAAAATAAGATTTCAGTTCAGGATTATAAACTAATTTTGTATGCTTTCTGAAGGCTATGGATGAAGGTTTAACGAATTTCTGAGAAACTTATACAACAGTATATGTAGTTGAATCGAAACCTCTTCTTGGACATCTTTTTAAAGTTTTATTTCACTTTTCACTAGTGTATTTCACTTCGATGTTTTTTTTTTACATTTTTCCCCATCATCCATGTTAGTAACAAATACATTCGTTGAAGGTTTTGAACTTTTCAATCAGTCCTTTTGTGTTCATTTTTCCATTTTCTCTCCAATCATCGTGGAAAGACAAGTTTAGCCAAACCGTTATCGGACAACGCAGCATTGAGAAGATAAGGAACCCCCTCTAAATGTATAAAATGGTCGAACATTTGACACGATGTAGGGGTCACGAGAATATATGGCTCTCGAAATTGGCAAATACTCTAATCAGCCACACACTTGTCTGCCATGTTGGAGGACGTAGGAAATGAAGTTGCCTATCGCTGTCCATGACAGCTACTGTAAAAACTCCGGATTCAGAGAATGGACCGCAGCGATATGTCACGAGAGATGGGATTTGGGGAGCCTGAGAAAGGTGGGGGGAAGTGGTGTATGGCACGTGACGTTCAGGAGGGAATCACTGGTGCATAAAAGGCATTGAAGTGCTACTGTATACTGCGATGACGCCTCCGAGGTATCGAAATAGCGAATAAATTGAAGGGCTCAGATTAGCTTTCAATAGATGGAGTTCGTTCACTTCGATGTATCGATGGTGTCTGATGGCTGTCATTCTTTAACTATTAACATGTATAGCGTTGATAATGAACAGTATCCGCTAGATGGCACAACGAGCGGGCCCAACTTTATAAGCTGGAATTAGAAACACTTGTTTTGTAACTTTTCTGTATAGTGTAAGGCGATGTAGAAGTAGTTTGTAATTAAATTTACTAGGTCATAATTTTAAGTGGAAATTTAGATGACAACATTGAAAATAAAACGAGGGAAGCTACAAATAGACCTTACCGACATAAAGCTTTCTATCTAATATACCGAATTTTTAGTTCAAAGCAAAATAAATGTATACATGTATGTGTACCTATAATTTTGCTAGGTGTACCTGGGGACCCGTTTATTCTGTATGTCGATTACTTTCAGTTCCGTATCGAATTGTAACAAGTTATAATCAACATAAAGCCGCGTAAAGTTCATGTTTTTTGATGTTGTTCCACACTTTGCTACGTGATAAATTTTAAAAGTAATCTTCGTTGGGGTGATTATAGTGCGCTGACCACAAATTACATACTTTCACGTTGACACTATAGACCACCGAGGGAATTTACCTGCGTGCAACTCTTACATCCACGCTGAACTTTTTTTCCCGTCTATTTACGCCCAAGAGTATATATAAAGCATGACGTATCCCTCGGTGCCCTGCACTTACCTTCTTGCTCTTGGGGGCAAAACAAGTTAAACATTTAAAGCTTATTTATTATGAAAGGGCTAATCACCGATGCCGTTAGCTCAGTGATTTACGAGGGAATAGGAAATCCCACCAGCAAACGTATGTGCTGAAGCCATTGATTATATCGGAGTCAGGGGTAATATTTAAGGTTTAAAATTGGAAATGCGCTGGGTTTCATTCTTGGACATTTTCCATTTCCTGCCAACCGTAATGTGAATGAACTTCTCGATGCGTTTGTGTGACAGGAATGACATTAAATCTGCCAAAAGCCTCATTGAAACGTCTAAAATATGTTGTCTGCTTGTACGTACTAGACCATGCTTTGCATGGCTCGTTAATACAATGACTTTTTGAAAATACCTACGTGTACATGTATGTTTTATCATTCATTTTTGAATGAAATTATATTTTATTTGTCCATTTCGTCAGACCGATACGTGTTTTTCAACATTCACGGTGTTCGCAATGCCATCTATGCCATGCCTGCATTTACTTTTATAAATATTCATTGGCTAAAATTGGAAGGACATTACTGTACATGACAGCCGTGACGTCGGCTACAAAGAAATGTAAGAAAAAGCACCAGGTCCATTTACATGTACGCACCACAACGTTCGCTTTTCCGTTAAATGTATTGGGAGATTAAAACAACTTTCATCGAATAAAAGTTTCCATTAATTGCTTTGCAATCAGCAATCCTATGGTTTGCGAGTAATGATCCTTGTTCGAATCATACGGGTAAGTTGAGCCTCAGTATTATTTTCTATTGTAATATTTAAAATTTTATATAATATCAAATTTTTGTTGACTAAAATTTGACTAACATTTGTTGGGATAATTTTTGGGAGAAAAACGAATTTAAGCTTCTCCCGATTGCATGTTTGTTACGTTTTATGGATAATGATATATACATGTATGTACTTCGTATTTCGAATCGAAGATAAAGTATATTTTTAAACAGTTGAAGGAAGCTACACGCTATACATGTATAGCTTTTCGAGGGTGTATGTTAGCTAATCTTCAATACTTTTTTTTGCATTTATAGTCGATGCAGTATTTAACTACAGATTTTGATTTAGTCGTATAGTTTCCTTTGATTCGCTGCAGAATTTTCAACAGTTTTGGCAATATATTTTAGAATTGTGTATAGTTGAGAGTATTTATATAGGAATACGCTGTATAAAATGAAAGGTTTTTGAAGCAAACGAATTCCAGCCATAATGAATTCAATGTGGCCGGTGATAAAGATATATAGGGAGCTTTTCTTCCCCTTATATACGTGTGACGGTAATCCCGTGATCGCCATTGTTTCCTATTCCCTGTAGTGGGGAGTAAAATGTGTGACATGTCCCGACGTAATTTATACCAAAGGGATTAAGTTGAAATATAGCCGCAATTTACCTTCATTTGACAGCTATTGGATTTAGGATGGTACATTTCTGAAAAGATGTATTCAGAATTATTGCAAAATCCTTTAGCAGAACACTTTGTGTCACACTGTAGCTCGTTGATGCGAAGAGAAGGGAGCGCTGACACGCTTTGAATTCCGAGTGAAAAATACGAGGGTTTTATATATATAATTCGGGCCTGTCAAGTTAAGCCCTAATATAAGGTGGTTGAATTAGACTGCTCTCCATTTCAAAGCTCGGGCCTATTATTTCTTCCCTCATCCGCGAAAGTGCGTGGCCCCAAAGTGACATTGAATACGTAATACGAATTATAGACCCCCGAAATCCTGAACTGTTGCTTCTGCATTATTAGTATGCCGGCCATTGATAACGTCATTACGCTTTCGTACAATGTGCACAGGTGCCCCGGTGTCATTTTTAGAAGTTACGAATCTACAGAAAGTGGAAAACAAGTTCTTCAAACCCTCCTCGTTACAAAAATGTAAAAAGGAACAAAATTTTTCAATCGTTTTACATTTTGCATAAAGGTATAATGCTAAATTATAGATGGCGGTGAATTAGGGAGGAAATCCAAAACAAAATATGTTGTATGTCGGCTGAGATAACTATGTTTAAGATCAAAAAATCTGTTTCGGGACTAAAAGTAATTTGCAGAGCTTTAATCTCCAAACTGAAACTAAATGGAGTTACTCAAAAAAAAAATGTTTCCCTTAGAAGAGTTTTAAAAATATTTAATGCAATACATGTGTATAACCGTTTACGTTGAAATTAATTTTACTCGATTAAGTTTGTAATAACTAATTTTATTTCTAACGTTCAATAATTTGGTAAAAATTCTAAGTATAATCAATTTCTAAAGTTAATTGCGATACGGAATAAGTTAACCAGGTCGCACCAATAACGCACACCAGTATGGAAATCGTGCAATCTGCAAAAACAATTCTTTCAATTCTTATCTGAATGCATCACTTAGAGATCTATAACAGATACTGTATATTGCGAATACAAATAACTTTGTAATTTCGCAAAATAGATTACGAGTATAAAAGTTGGTTTGATTTCGTGAATATTAACTTTGATAATGATTAAAGTTTGCGAGACATGCAACGTTTCGGAAATGAATATCCTTATGGATAAATAAATGTACATATATTTTTCAGGTTTTTTTAAAGCATTTTCTGTTATACATTGCGTCATAGCATGGTGTATAATACTGAATTTTGTAAAATGTTGTAGGAATTCGAAAGATTTCCCCCCGAATAAAATTTCATATTCTGATTACTGTAAAACTTTCATATTACTGCAAAAAAAATATAAGAAAACTTGAATTTTATGCTTCACGAATTGAAAAATTCACACGATTGAAGGGAAATAATGTGACGAAAATTGTCCCTATAGTGGTAGACATATAACTGCATGGTTATTGTTAAAAATTACAAACGTAATAAAAATCAGCCACATCATGCATGGTCATTTTCGATATAAAATACGATATGAAAATGAGTTTTAGTAGGCTATAGTATTTTCTGCAAAAACACGTTAATGGTTGCCGATTTTACGCGTTAAGCCGATTCATATTGTTTTTGCCAGTCCAGGTATTTCTGAGCAAAGTTTTTTGCTGAGGGCTTTGTGTGCTCAATTGCGGTCAATACATTTTCAGTTGTGATAGGATCAACTGATAAATCTTTGGCTACGGTTTCATCTGAAACAAAATTGAACGTTTGCTTACTTTTCGCATCATGTTTATTGAAGTTTGCGTCTTCTTGCTCAAATGCATCAAATTGACTTACCTTCGTTCAATGTTCCTAAAATTTCAAAAATCTGTCGAAGTCGTTGCATAGCAGATTCTTTGCAAACAAGGCGTATGTCTGACCCAGAGTAACATTCCGATTGCTAAGAAGCATTGAATTAGACACAGTTATAAACTAATTCCCGATTTGTATCTGGGGAGGAAATTCGTCAGCATATTTTTACCTCCGCGAGTATATCATAATCTAAATTGCTGGTTAATTCCAAGCCAAATTCCTCCGACTTGCAGACAACGTTAGGAAGATGCTGTAGGAACATTGCTTTTCTGGCTTCTCTGTCTGGCAAATGCACTAATATACGTTTTTCAAGTCTTCTCAACATAGCACAATCCAGCTCCCTTCAAAGAAATGTTAATATTTTCAATTAACATCAGCTATTGGTAATACATGTAATGGATTTTGAACAAAAGATCTATAGAAGATTGAAAAAGTGAGAATCATGGAATCATATGGCACCAATTTTTAAACCACTATCATTATTACATGATATGTTTATTTACTTTAATATTAATATTTTTTGTAACAGACAAAGCGATGTCCAAAACATTGCTAAGTATTGAATAACCGAGATTTCATATAAAAAAAATGTATGCATAGTTTACCAAGGTAGATTTGAGGCTGCGAGGACAAATACGAGATCGTTGGAACATGCTAATCCATCCATTTGAATGAGGAGTTCGGTTTTCATACGTCGGCTCCCTTCGTGTTCACTTGAAAATACAAACATCTGCAATTTACATTCAGTCGCGAAACATACGAGTCTCTGATATTGATCATTTTAAGCGATATAAATTAGCACGAGATTAACGAAAAGCAGGCCCATTTCCTCGTTTGCTGCAATGTACATTTTACTCAAACACATTTCTTTATACTGTAAATGCACGAAAGCCTTATGCAAAATTTGTTGCGCAATCGAATAATTGTTGTCGCAGGAAATTTAACGAACAATCCAATGATGTGTTCCTATCGATTATAGTCGTTGGGTGATGTTAAATCGTCGCAGACCTTCAGGCGCAACCGGATATTTGATAAAAGTTAAATCGACTTCAGGAATAATGTTATATTAGTGATTCCATCTGGAATCGTTGGGCTGGAAAGGGTTGAGTATATATCGGGTGCAATATAAGGTATTGAGTTTTGCAAATCTGATATTGTCTGGCAATTTGCATTTGATAGTTTGGTGTCTCGCCTAAAATAAACGTTGCCTACGCAAATGTTTTTTTTCCAAACATTTCATTATATGCATATTCAATTGGCAACATAGTGCGAAGCTGGTTTAGGAATGATCCATATGAAATGCAACCCACAACGATGGCGAGAACGATGAATGTGTGCTTAGGAAAATCAGTTCTCTTACGTCGATCCTTCCGATGATCCGCGGTGACTCATCAACGAATCAAGTTCATCGAGGAAAATGGTGGAAGGGGCCTGAGCTCTTGCCATTTCGAACAATATCTACAGCAACGAGAAATAACCGAAAAACACACCTTGTGATTGAGATTGATAAATCGTCGGTCTGTCATGGCCGAAATTACCATGGAATAAAAAATACAACAAGAAGGCCCGAGAACTTCCTCGAAAATAAGCCTCGAACAAAAGAAGTTAAGTACCCTGACAAGTTTTTCCGATTCTCCCCTCCACTTGCTGACAAGACTAGATGCGGATATGTTAAAAAATGTAGTGTTGCATTCGGTAGCAACTGCCTTGGCCAACAGCGTTTTTCCCGTTCCTGTTTTCGAAGATTAATTATTGGTTACTATTCGGATGTGAATCAAATGCACGCACGTACAATGAAGCAATTTATTTTACATTGTGTTTAAAAGAAATTGCGCATAGGGCATTTTATAAATGAATGAAATTGAAATGTTGCGTGGGTTACCTGGTGGTCCGTACAATAATAAGCCGCGCCACGGCGATAAAATTCCTTGAAAAAGTTGAGGGTACTGATAAAAAAATATAGATTAGTTGATAGACTTCCTTATAAATACTGTAATAATTTGTTATTGAAAAGTTGGAGTTAAGAATAGACCAAACAGGTAAAATTTCAGAAAACCTTAATTGGATAAACAACAGCTTCTTGGATCAGGCGTTTGGCTTCATCCAAGCCAACGATGTCGTCCCATTTCACGTTGGGATTAGCTTGATATATATCCTACGCAACAAGAACAAGTTGGAAACATTTAATAAGATGTTAATTACAACGAGCTGTTTCTTTCAGAACGACGGAACAAGATGCTGGAATTTAAGAAAGTCAATTAAACTAAAAATAAGCATTTTGAATGGATATCTAATCTATACACTGTAAGTGCATGTAATAGCAAATTTTGCGCCGATTTAACAATTGCATTAATGTTATGCATTTTTTATAAAACAATTTATTTATAAATTTAAATTCGTATTCATTATTGCTGATGTACGGTATATCTTCCCCTTTCAAGTCCATTTCTGAAAATGTGATAGCTCTTTTTAACTCGCATTTTTTACAGTTAAAACGAGGATTTCTCCAGAAAAAATAGAGATTCAAGTTGTAGAATTTGGTCATTAGTGTTCAATTTTTAGAATTACCTTGCTAATGATTTGCATAAGGTCTGCCCATTCGCTGCTCGAACCACGTGGTCCAAGCGGCTTGCCACCTGCCAAGGCTCGGCCTAGGTCGTATAAGTCATCAGGGCCTTGCAAAGAGCTGGGGATCGAATTCTGCAAACGAGGGATATTCCCAAATTAATTTTCGATACCATTTCTGCCTGCTGTAGCCTGCAGCGTTGGATGGTAGTATCATTTTAATCGTTGGTTATTAAATGGTCAGGCCAGTGGTAATTTTTCTTTAAGTCGCTATTTTTTATTTTGAGCATGATTTTGGCTTTCATGCCACACGAACGTTTCTAAACAACGATTAAAAGGTCGTACACTGCCAATAGCCTCTTAAAAAATTACTCTTTTGTTGAAAGAATTTTGCTTGGTGAGGATGGGCGCCCCTGCCGTCGTGGGACGAATTTCTGGGTGCAGCGGCTGGGTGGACAATCCTGTAGAACCGTCCGCGTTGTTATCAGTATCAACGAATGAATTCCCCTGTAAGATAATAGGATGGTCGTGTTCGTGTTGAAATAATTCGATTAATGAGTCATTTCTATTTTATTTTTCTCGGTATTGTTTTCCTACTGTAATGTTCGTGTATTTATGGATTTTCATTTCCAGAGGGCGTTCATGCATAAGTTAACCATTCACCTAATTGTTAGCATAATGGCAGGTTGAATCGTATTGCCATTCAAATTTATTTTTATAATACCTTACTACTACATATGCATCGATTTTATCTTGCTGATCCATTTTTAATAACGTTATTTGCATGACGAGGTCGAATGAATGCATTTGATTTTAGGGCGATTAAAATTTGTACGATGAAAGTGCATGTATATCATATAGAAAATTGGTTATCATGTCTTTCACGGTTATTCGGCGATGATATATGCATATCATCAATACTAACTTTCGTGTCTTTGTTAGGTCTTGGCATTTTGGCCGACTTCCCCGGTTTCTTGACGCAACAGTGCGGTGTGATGTTGCGTTGTCTGTTATCAATGTTTGGAAAGCTCACAGTTCTGTTGATTAATAGATCAATAAATTAGTTTTGGTCGTACAGGCATGTAATTAGAAATCTAATATCCGTCACATTATATGTCTATTTGTATCAAAAATCTCAATTACACCAATTAGTTAATGACAGTTGGGAATTTAAATGTGTGAAGTTTGATACTTATATGCATAATCCACCATATTCATTGTGTAATTGATATATGGCAAAGCTTCATTAGAAAAAATTCATGCTAGAACTTGCCTCATCCCATTTGTAAATCTGATATCATACCAATGAGATGATTTATGTCCTAAAATGTTTCAAATATACCGGATTAATTATTTACATGTTGGTTGAAATTCAGAAGATGTAAATATCAGTTTACCCAAATCTTTCACAGGTTTCACGATTTTTGGATATCGTTGAAATTTTGCGAAGTGATATGCTTCGAATTCCTGGACCACCGTATTTAAATCTATATTGTCGCACACTCTATATTGCCGCAAATTTATCTGGGATTCTAATTCCAGCGTATGACAAGTATCTTGGTATCTAATATTTGGAAAAATAATTACGTCTGTAAAGCTTACACGCATAAAGTTTAAAGGGTATAAAAAGCCAGTGAATATGTGCTTGATGCAAATTCAATTTTAGGATTTTTAACTGTGTCATTAAGAGTTCAGCTAATGGTGATATGTCGTAAATATGTTTAGATTTAATACTAATTGGGGTAATTATTTCAATTATCTCTATGATATTGTTGATTTTATAAGTCATTAAGGATAAATCATCAAATACCCTACATGGATATGATGTGCTGTAACGCATCAAAACTATTTGCAAAACATCATTTAAAATTACTAACATAAACGTAAAATAACGTACCCAATGCCGTTCAAATACTGGTGTATAAGGACCAAAATATTTCGCTTTTTGGAAGTTGGATTATTGTCCTCGGTCTGGAAGCAATTAATGTTCTCGGAATCGTGGCGCAATTGATTTTATTACTAATCCGGGGGAGTTTACCTACCGTTGCAAATGCGCGTGGTTTTTCTCGATGCGTAAATGTTGTTCCGGTTTTGAGTGTAAAAAATCCAAGTTCTGACATGATAACATCTTCCACGCTTTTTTGGACTGTAAAAAAATGTTACATCCCTTGAGGAGTGGCAAACACTGCTAGCTAACAAACCATGCTAGATTGCCGACGTATACGGGGGTCATTTACTGTATTTCTTCAATTCTAAGTCGCATCTTATTTTCATTAACACCACCAAAAAAAAAAAAAAACTTTGGCCTCGATTGTAAGCTCTACCCTGATTTTGTAGAAGTTTATTTGGGGGAGGAAAGCGTTTGAGAATTGAAGAAACATGGTACCTTACACAGTGACTGTCAGATTTTTAAAATTTTCTGAGCAAGTAAAATCCTCATTCTATTTTTATTTCCATAATACATGTAGTATGAAAAAAGGATGAATGTAAGGTACAAAATGAGATGGATACGAATGACCACAATCGCCATACTCCATTTATCCACTAATCAATATTTCGCAATAAAAAATGTTTTTGTTTAAGTCTGCGTCTGCGTAGATATTTTCTGAATTTGTTGAAAATATTTCGAACATTATACATATCGGGTCGACTTTATGCTATTAACTATGCTGACACGTATTAACGTTTATGAAAATGATCGTTTTTTTTTTCTAGAATTGCGAATGTCATTTTCATATCGGAAGACTTTAAGTGATCATCGAATTCTTCACGAGATCACTTTATTGCTAAAATGTATGAATCGATTGACCTTGTCGAAACGTCCATCGACTCGCTTTTGCTCGGTTTGAATTTCAGCATATTGACCAACAATCGCATTCAGTTTTCTATAAAAACAAGGTTGATTTATAACAGGAATTCGTAGAATTTGTTTATTATCTTATGACTAAGAAACCAGTGAATATGGCGACTGGCCAGGGATTATAAAAAAACTGATTTGTGGCCGAATTCTACTTTTGCCGTCCAAATTTTAACTATCAAGATTTGGATAGAACTTCTGAGAAATGCTGACTGCAGAGAATGAATGGCCAACAGAAATAGTTCCTCTAATTTGATCGATTGAAAAAATTATTGATTTGACGAATCTATCGATGCTTTTTATAAAGTATGCAAATGTTTACTGAAAATACAAGTTAAACCATTGTAATAAAAAATCTAGATGCTAAAATGCGAAATTTGAAAAAAAATCTTAATTCAAAGTTGATATTGTGGAGAATTATTAACACTCTTTAATTTTTTTTTTGGCTCTTAAAGAAAACCAAAGTTCGTGTGAGTTTACACACGGCGTGCCACTTTATTATTTGAATTACTTAAATAAGATTTTACTTAGTGATAACAAATGAAATTATTAATCTTTACCTATCTCCGAATAATGGCAACTCGCCACAACATCGTTTTCACGTCTACTGCTCACAAATGAGCTTATATTAATCAATACAAACACACGCGTTCGATAATAATGGAAATGCAGCTTACGTGAATTATAAGAAGCTTCAACTTGGAAGGTATTTTTCCCAAAAATTGCGTTTGGAAATCGGCGCATTGCGGTGTTGCGATATCCTCTTAGCCATATGATAGGCGAGTCTAAATTAGCGAACAACAATTCAGTATTTTAGTCTGAATGAATTGCCATGTTGTTTACTGCTGGCGCTGCATGGAAATGAACAATTTTGAAAGGTCGATATTTGTGTTTCTACCTGTGCGTGAG
Organism: Ommatoiulus sabulosus; assembly: GCA_034697705.1. Lineage (NCBI taxonomy): Eukaryota > Metazoa > Arthropoda > Diplopoda > Julida > Julidae > Ommatoiulus > Ommatoiulus sabulosus. Next base: position 4,794 of record JAQGAO010002071.1, on the reverse strand, counting down.
CTCTTACGATAGGCGCCGCCTTTTATACGGGGCTGAACAGCCGATATGCTTTAATGATGTTAATGTAATGTCCGGCTACTGAATTCCAGAACTGGACAAAAAACAGACCCGGTAGGCAATTGTGTTTGGTAACAATCTATGGCTAATGGTTAGCTCAATTAATCCCTATTACCTGTGCAATGGCATTATGCAATGATTGTAGGGATTTTATCCTTTTTCAAGGAAGAGTCGGCCAAAACTGCCCCTTTTACTGCGATATTGCAAAAATCCATACCAGTCCATTAACCTCCAAAAAATTATAGTGAGCGTCGTGCTCAAAACACGCAAAATCGAGTTGGATACCCCACACAAAAAAACACAGATGGTAACCCTGTCGATCAATCAAGGCAGCAGAGTCAATGATCTTGTACGTGATATATGTATATACGTGTAAATCTAGATAACTTGATTTCGATTCTACAATAAAATCTTTGTTCTACCAAAGTCAGGTGATTTTAATACATAGGGTGATGCTATAGGATCGATTACGGAAAAAACTGCCAGTGAACGATGGGATGGATGTTAGAACTGATGTACGGATGTACACATTTTATCGCAATTTTTAATGCTATTAATATATAGCGTGAATTGTGTCCCGTATAAGCTGCTGACGATGTAAAGCGAACAGCTAAATTATTGATTCAAGAGCAGGAATGTAATCTTGCGAATTTTGTAAAAGCATTGTGATCATCTTGAAAGCGTTTCACAAAATGGAAAAGAAAATTGAAAATAGTTTATTAATTTTACAAAAATTCGCTTAGTGGACACCCTTGTATCAGCAAGGGCTGCATGTTAACTAGAGGTTTGATAGCAACACCATAAAGATGTTTTGCTTTTATATTTTATGAATAATTTATTTGGTGGTTTTTTTGTATATTTGGTTGATATTATTGCTAAATTTCCATACAGTAAAATGCACCCTTGAAAATTATTTTCCGTTATTTTCTTTTTAAACGTTTATAAAAATCATTTAAACCTATATTGGCATCTTTTAATATTAAAAGAAGCGCATTAATAGCTTGCATTTCTTTAATGAGAAATTCACCACCTATACAATGGTATTTCAACAAAATCAAGTGCACAAACATACATTTTGTAAGTAATAAAGTTTATTCCAATTTTTCGAAAATAAAATATCAAATAACCGTTTAAATTAGATAACATAGTACACCTTATAATAGATTGCAATTAGTACGTTTTTTTGGGAAATAATTTCATAAACATTATCATCCACATAAATGTGGCACAAACAAGTGCTAACATAATCCAAATCCACCAGTTACAAGATCGCTTAGTATGCTGTTCGAGTCTTCCACTTTCCACTTTCAAACGGTCGTAATTCTGATCAGTTAGCCTGCTAGATTTGTCTATATTCTAGAAATAAAATAAGTTTTGCATAAGTTTTAAAACGTCATTTAATGCTTTGATACAGATGGCAGAAAATCCACCTGGACAATAGTGAAAATACATGCCATCTTGTGTATAATCATAATGATTTTGTATTCTTCATTTATAACAACGTCAACATGACTATACTCCCGCAAAGATCTCACAGAAACCAAAAATTGATTTTGAAAAATTTACCTCGGTATCCTTACGAACAATTGTTCCGGCCAACAATGAATTTTCTTTAAGGTTTCTTGCCATTGCAACCATGTCTTCAGCAACCTTTTCTTGTTTATTTTGATGAAATTTAAGAATAGCATCATAGTCATCTTCTGGTACATCCATTGATAGTCGTTGCCTAAGCCCATCTGTTTTCCATAAAAAAGAATGATAAGAGGTGATTATGCTAAGTAAGGTGATAGGATGTACGAGAAATGTAGTACTTATCAATTAACCATAAATATCGCATAAACATACCATCGCCTAACAATTCCTTCCTCATTTCATTGGTATATTTACTTGTCGTTTTCAACTGAATTTCTCTCACAGCGCTTTTCTTACTCGAAGGTGGTCCTGGTGATATCAATGTGTTGGCCATAGACTTTTCTAAGGTTGAAGGCTAAGGTAGTATTGTAATGAAAAATAACGTTTCCGTTCTGTATACCAATTTTAACATATAAACCGATTGAAACTGAAGTTATGAGCTATTATAATTGCCTCACCAATTTGTCAGCATTTAAAAGTCCTCGGAGAAATTCCACTTGTCGACTGTATTCCATGACAGTTTCGTGTTTAATATTGCTAAATGAAAAGTTATACGATAATGTCATATAGCCATAGGCATCAAGTTATAAACCATATAACTTAATTGGTGGCATAATTTTAGTTCCCGAATGGGCCAATTATTAAACTAGTTTAAGTACTTACTGACAAGATTGCTTTAGCTGGATAAGCATAGTTTCCAGTGAAGAAACAAACTATAATAATAAAAAGCAATTTGTTAATTCCTTGAATGCAATATCTATGACAATTTCAAAATATTCGTTGTCAAACTAGCTCAGAAAACGTGATTAATTTGCTGCCCTGTCTTAAATTTTTTTGATGAAATATAACCATTGTCACAACATTCTAACACGTTTGTTTATGAATTATAGTCACATGTACAGTTATCATGCACCGGCCATATGCATCTAGGCCAATTTCCATACATGTTTCTATATGCTAGGTCAAAGGTTTTCAACCGTCCATCATAGGGCTATTGCATAAAGTTATGTCACCATCGAATGATGTATACTATGGGCATGGTTATGCTGGAGAATTTCAATAAATGATGTAAAGCATTGCGAAGATTACATGTAGTGTTGCATCACGTGTTATTCACTTCCTCGGTCGACGAACAGTACTTACCATCTCCAGGCGCCAATCATCCATTTTATTTTCTGAAACTACACGATTACATTGCGATAACAGCCTAGTAAAGTTCGTTTCTAGTCTTGACGGGTTGTTCATTTGTAATTTGTTGCTCTCCTGTTTACCATTGTCTGCCAACACTGCTGGGTTTGTGATTTTTGCGCGCTACTGTACGTTGATTCCAAGGCCAATTGCTGAAGCGTCATTTCATAACCGTTGGTTCATTTTTCTTCAAGTCTGCTGTATTTCTCATTTTGTTCTCGTCTTTGCGCCACGTGCTTGCATTCGGATCGCCTAATTTTATTGAAACTATGGCCGAAATTCGCCAGAATGGACCTAATATTTTAGTCACAGGTAACTAACATTTATTTGGTCTGCTATTAATCTTTCGTGGTGATGGGATAGAAATTTCACGCGTGCCTTAAATTAAATGCTTGACTGCATTCAAGCCATGTTCTAGCATATGGACCTTAAATTTATCATATACATGTACAACGTTTCATTATATATATTAAAATAAGCCTGTTAGACTAACGTGTGCTTGGACTGACTACTGCGATTTTGCAATGTTTTGTCCACTATATTACACAATCATGTGTTACAATATGTGACGCAGTTTGTTATGCCTATACAATATATATAGTAGATTGCTCTTATTAGATGTACTACAAAGCCACAGTCACGTAGAGTTGTTTATATCATTTTCATTTAGCACTTTTTATGCAAGCGAGTCATGTTTGTGCAATAGTTGTCTTATGAGTTTTTTCATCTAGGTACCCCTGGTACTGGGAAATCCACATTGTGTTCTGAAGTTGCAGACCTCACTGGTTTGGAGTGGATTGATGTGGGGAAAGTTGCCAAAGATGATCAGCTGTATCTAAGTTACGATAGCACGTACCAATGTCAAATACTTGACGAAGAGCGGGTAAGAAACTGCGTTTATAAATATTACTAGTATCATGTAAATTCTTATGGTATTGTTATTTTATTGACACCTCATAATACTTAATAGTTATTGGATGACCTGGAAGATAAAATGAAAGAGGGAGGAAAAATAGTCGATTATCACAGTTGTGAATTCTTTCCTGAAAGATGGTTTGACATAGTTTTCGTGATGACTACTAATAACACCATTCTATATGACCGGTTAATTAACAGGTGGGTAATTTTTCTAACAAATATTGGATCATGGGCTTACATGGCCTCTGTTGTAGCATATTATTATGGATGCCATTTTTAAATGTTATAACAATTTTAACAGAGGTTACACACCCAAGAAATTGGAAGATAACATCCGGTGTGAAATCTTTCAAATGATACTAGAAGAGGCAAGGGAGTCTTTTAAACCTGAAATTGTTCATCAACTAATTAGTGACACTCCAAAAGAACTTGAAGACAATATTGACAAAATAGTCCATTGGGTACAGTTATGGAAAGGAAAACAAGGTTGCATTTCTTGAATAAATTTGTTAGTATTGTAAACGGTCCAGGTTTAACGGTTTTTATTGAATATGATTCAGACATTCGGTATAACAACAGGAACAAATGAATAGCCAGTTGTAAATGTGGCACATACAATGTTCGATCATGCTGATCCAATTTTAACTTTGATACGATGGTAACCCTTTGGTTACAATCTTATCTATCGTCTCTATTGATGGCAGCCACTGTTTAAGAAAGGTAAATGATACTCAAGCTAAGGTAAGAAATATAAAGTTTTTATGTCAATTAGCACATGGTAAAAAATAGCTATGTCAAAATTAGTAGTTTTCATTTTGCGTGTGTTCACTTATTATCATGCACCAGGGTGGCAAATTTGTCCTAAAAGTCCTAAAAAAGTGCTAAAAAAAATAAAAAGTCCTAAATATCCTCCAAACAATCAAAGAATTTTTGCGAAATAGTAGTCAAATACTGCAAGCAGCGGCTACAAGGGCGGCTAATCAAAGGTGCCGGCAAACC
>JAQGAO010002070.1:0-21123 GCA_034697705.1 Ommatoiulus sabulosus | reverse complement strand
ACCATCAAGGGAGCTGGTGGATGAGGTGCACCCAACATGGCGGATAGGATGGTCGGGAGGTCGCATCGCGCATTAAGAGACACGTGATCCATTTGCACCCGCACCTGAAGTGGACAACACGGGTGTGCCCAGCCGAATCCGCTATAAGCGTCATGTAACCGTCCGCTGTGACGTGAGCTGGCCCAGCCCAGGTCTGCCATGCATTTTTCGTTATACATGTATTTCGTTATACTGCGGCAAAAATGTCTTTGTGCACAGATAAGTGGCACGCGACGTCGCGACGTGCAGGTGTATTCGTTCCAAGTCTCATTTTGCAATATTGCATTATTTACTTATTTGTTTTGTAATAAATAACCCAGAAATGTTTTCATTTTTGAATTTCAGTGGCAAGTATAGCATCAACATTTCTACTACTTCGGATCTAAAGGGGTATTTCCTTAGTTTTTATCGGTATTATGTAGATGCCGGGTTAGCAGAGGCTGTATAGAATGAGGGAGTGCCTCTACAGAAAATGCTTCAATATGGCCGCTATGCAATATCAGCCAAGCCCACTAGCTGGGTAACGTCATGTGCACATTATGCACACAGTGTGTATAATCCTTAGCAAAACGCCAGCGCCATCTGTGCGACACTTTGTGCAACTGATAGATGTGCGTGCAGGACACAAATGTGACAAAACTTTGCTTACATCAGACTTAAAATCGCCTCTTAAGCTCCTAAGGCCAAATTGAGGACCAGAACCACTACTAAAAATGTTATAAAATGGCTGCTGAGCATATTATTCCCGTCCACGAGCTGGGTGACGTCATGCGCACATTATCTATACAGAGCGTAGATTTCTTGGCAAAATGGCACTTTGTGCAACTGATAGAAATAAGTGCAGAACTTGAAATGTGACAAAAACGTTGTTTACATCAGGTCAAAAATCGTCTCTTATGCTCCCAAGGTAAAATTCAAAGCCACATAAATGTCGTTTTAGCGAGTTTTTGTAACTTTGGTGTCCCCCTGTTTGACTTCACACGGATTTCGTGGAAACAAGTTTTGTAAACAGACAGATTAGCTGGGGCCAAGTGCCGCGCCGATGAATGGGCAAAATCATGCAGGAAATGTTAAAATTAGGCGTCCTCATGCATGCAGCCTTATCGTGCGTGCGTCGCCTTTCGCCTCCCCCACCCCACCCCCTCCCATCCATGTTATTACCATGATTATACCATTTGATTAGACGAAGATGATGATGAGATGATTGCTCCGTAGCGCGTATGGCATTTCATACGGACGCATGCATATCAAAGCATGGCGTTAGAATTACTAATTGAGATCTTGTTTAAAAATACGAGGGGGTGAAGGGAGAGCCACTTTGGCCAAATCAGCATTCAATCAACAAATGTGGGGGGATAAGAGGGCGACCAAAAGCCACACACATACAAAGTCACGTGGCGAGAAACGCTGCAAGCTAGGATTAAAAAAACGGCTTCGGCTTATTAACGCTCCGTGGGGCCGATAGGGGCGAAGAACCAGGTGCTCCACGGTACCGTGCTGAGAAATCAGTGAATCAGAGGAATCAGTTCTTCCACCAGTATGTTTTAAGTAATGTTTGGAAGTTTTTGAAATGTGTATTACAACTGGAATGAATTCTTAAAGCTTCTAAATATTATTAATGTAAAAGATCCTCGATTTCAAGACAGCAGGCTTGTCATCTATGAGAGCTAGTATTTAGCTTTCTTTTTCAAAAATTCTATTTTTTGTACACGCTATTCAAATAATTACTCTCATTATACATAACAAATATTAACTTTTCACATTCTTGCATGGTAGTTGACCTTATTCGGGTTCTACGCCGTCTGGCGGAGGCAGCTTCAATTTTCCTACCGCCAGATGACGTATTATAAACCACGCTCCCCACTTATTTGAAAGAATGATCGACATCTTACATCATATAGTCTCCAAGACACGTTATATTATCCCAAATTTCATGAATCATGGCCATAATATCTGATTTGCAAATTTAAAACCTGTAAACAAATATTGCTCATAAGTAATCGTAAAAGGAAATGCCATGTTTCATATTTTCAATTTGTGAAGAGGTGTGCTTCAAAAATCATGAAAAATGTCATGGCATACCCACTTTCATAAAGGCACACGGCACCCTAATACAAAATACTCTAGATCCGATCGATCCCTGACGTCCATATTTCGAAGTAAACATGGCAATTTGCGTATTCGAAATTGGTGTAGTTTTCATGGGCATTCTAGTTACTCGGGTCATGTTTCCATAATAAGTATAATTTGATAGAATGCGTCGGAAGGACCCCACACAAGGCCACTCAATAGCCAATGGGCCGCAAGTCGAGCGAGAAATCCTTTCAACGGGAGCGCCGCAGAGCGGCTGTCGAGGGAATTAAAAAGTGGGAAAAGGGACAATAGACAAGCGATAACATCGAGCGGGTTCGCGACGAAAGGAGGGGTTAAAGGTCACGAGGGAGGGTTGGGAGAGGGGATCAATGGCCACGGCCGAATTACGTCCACTTTTAATTTAACAGCCCAAGGCGCAGCAGACAAATTTCAACCATGATGCGCCATTACATCACGCGGGGGAATTAAAGATGGCGGCCGTGGGGATGAAATGAGGGTCTCGAGGGTAGAGTGAAAATCAACAGTTAGTGACAAAGGATAACGAAATCAACACTTGTGAGGGTCAAATAGCATACGTTTGCAATAGTGGAAACATTTTGAATCTTATTATTACGTCGTTAATTCTTCGAACAAAAACTTCCTCAGTGGAGTTCATTCCTCTAGCAAAAGTTACTAAAAGATAGGCATAATTCAAATTGAAATTTGAAATTGGAGAGTATGTGAATGATTTTTCATGTCTGAATTATTTTCAACATAGAATTATTTTCCATATTGTTTGTTGATTTGTTTTTCATTTTTAACTTTGGCCTCTTTCTGCTACACTAGCTAGATTTTTCGTATTGAAATGTAATCAAAAATGAATGGTTTTAAGGTGTTTTCTTTAAGGTATTTACTTAAATCTAAAACTTTTAAATTTTAAAACTTTAAAGAATATTCGAGTAATTTCCATTAGCAGTAGGGAAAGAGGGGGCAAATTTATTATTTAACTAATCAAAATATGGAATTCTTATTCCAAGGAGAGTATATGTCAATTATTTTCATATATGGATTTAAAATATAGCCTAACTGTATACTGTATAAAAACATTAATTTTTTTATTCGTATAGATTTAAGGCATAAATACAGCCTAAGAATTACTCAACATGGATTTCAATTAATAGTTGAATAACTTATATTTAATCTTAATATAATCAAATTACAATTTTACATTCAATATACGGAATGTAAAGATAAGTTGAATTGTTCTAATACATGTACATGTATTTACTTATTTTAAAAAATAAATGGAATTTAAAACGGGGCATCCTTAGAACTCCAGCAGAAATATTGCGAGAAAATTGGATTATCCTTTCAATTATTGTTCGATGAGTTTCAATGAAGAGAAGCCAAAACAATTTTCGCAATTATTCCTGTCAAGTGTCAACTAGCTGAAAACAATTAAATTGAGTCTGTAATGACACATATCCCGTTTATAACAATTAACCTTCCCAATTTATCATATACCGTTCAACATCGATTTTAAGACACACTTTCCCCCATTTTTGATAACCAACACGGAGTAATCTGACTTTGATAATTCCTTATATTTACCCACTAAGGGGGGAAGGCTGGCAGGGCTCTAGCCTAGCTGGGGGCCCGGGTTGAAAGCTGGCGTGGTGTGTCTATATACAGTAGTTGTATTGATAAATAAAAACTTAAATTAACTTATTTTATCCTAAATCCAGTAAAGCAACCACACGTAGCAAGCTTACCAAAAAATGACGTTAATCACGTCATTAAAAACGTCACTTTTGGTCATTTTTTAAAAATAAAGTCAATTTCCAAAAAGGGACGTCATTTTTTTTTGGTCATTTTCGTCTAAAAAATGACCAATTCAGAAACACGTCAGAAACCGACGTCAAAAGGAGGAACATATTAACGTCATCTTTATGGCCATTTTTGGTCATCTTGCTACGTGGGTCATATCCTTAGCGGTGGGTAGGGTGGAGGGCTCCAAAGTTCCCGACATGGGGCCCACCAAAGATCTCTGCATGAGGATCCACTAAAGATTCCGGCCCAGGGGGCCTACCAATAATCCTGGTCCGAGGGCCCACCAAAGGTCCCGGCCTATAGGGCCCCGTTTCAGGATGTGAGGGCCATATAGTGTAATGTAAAACCTTGCGATTTTAAGATTCACATCCGGTTTGTGACATTCGTGATCCGGTAACCACATCACGTGGACGTCGATGCGAATACATGTACCTCCTAATTATCGCCATATTTCTTTTTTCTTTTCAGTAGTCGTTCTACGTGCTCATCGATTTGGCTGTCATTGGGTGAATGTATAATTTCTGGAGCTGTCATTGGTCGGACGTCACTCACGAGGCGACGAGAAATTACTGACATTTTCATCGCTAGGCCTGCTTTATGAAAGACGTTTCTGGGGGGCAAATTGGGGGATCGGGGTTCGGGGTTCCCCCCTCTTTATACTTCATAGAACGAATGGGAGTATTATTATTGAAGTGGGTTATCTTTTCGTGGGTTGGTCTTATATATTTCCAATAGGATGCTCGATGTGTGCAAAAGGCTGTGACCGTCTAGAACCCCCTGCTTTTACCCCCCTCCCCCACTTTTTTTGTTAATAACGAAAAAAGAAACGAAGTAAGGCATGGTAGAACCGAGATAAAAGTGAAACGCACGCCCTGGATAGAGACGCACCACGCCAAAATAGGCGATAAGAAACGCGGGGGAAAACAAAAATGGCAGATGGGGATGAGGTAGAAAAAACTTCCAATATGGAAGCAAGAAGGTTTGATGAGAAAATTATGAATTAAAAAATAGGGGTGATGATGGTAATTACAGGCTTTTCAGCCAATTTTGTGGAAGAATTTGCACGACGTGTTGCGACAAAAATATTGGAAATAGAACAAATGTATGACTAGAAATGGGAAATAGAAAGTTTCGATTTATAATGAATTGAAAATAGAACAAATGTATAGATGAAATTAGGAATTTTATGGAAATGGGAGCAAAGATGTAAAAAAATATGGGATAGTGCCATAAAATAGGAAGTGAGATAATTTTGCATCAGCAAGCAGGGCAGTTCTGTAAAAACTTTTAGGTAACATTTCTATCTAGAATTAGGATGCAGGGCATTTCCGTAGAATTAAGAAGCAGGACAGTTCTGCAAAAATAAGAACCGGGATAGTTTTGTAAAACTATTCATTTCTATGTAGAATTAGAAAGTAGAACATTTCCATAGAATTAGTAAGTATAGGACATGGCTATAGAAAGAACTAAGAAGAAGTACATTGCTATAAAAAAAGGAAGCAAAGCAATCCTATAAAAATAGGAAGCATAACATCTCCATAAAAAGGGCAACTAAGCATTTCCATATACTGTAATTTAGAACGCCGAACACTTTCGTTAAAATAGGCAACAAACACTAAGAATATTTCTACAAGTTGTATATGTGGATGTTGTGTTTCCTTGAACAATCAAAATTATCTATTTCCTCATGTATTTAAAAATAAATTATTAATTATAACAAATCCAAGAAATTGCACATGAAAAGACATCTTTAGACAATTTTTAAGCATCTTTTAAACTAGATTTTTCACCATTTTCCCATCATTACAATATCGATTTATTAAATATTTACGATTTAATAAAAAAGCAACATCGACGTCTCGATTTCGATGTAAAAATTTACACAATTAGTATATATATATATTTATCTCTTGGGTATCTATACGTTTTAGCACTTGATTTATAGGGCTTGACAACGCCAGATTTGTTTTTCTTTTAGAACAATATGAACATACGAGCGCAAAACTGGCGATTCGTGCCTTCGGAGCGCCACCTAGCGCTTTCCTCCTCTGGCCCTTCCGGTTGAATAGTCATCTTCTAAAATGGAGGGATGGTTGCCCTCCTTTTTCGCATCTTTTGAAATGCGTCGAGTGCCCTTTGAGTAGGCGATAATGGCTGCCTGCATGCAATTCCCCTCGGAGTTCAATCTGCTCTCATTCAGCTTCGTTGGACCACTCGACTGAACATTCGTCGAAATCGCACTTTTTCATTGAAAAAAATAGCCCGAAGCCGCATTTTTCATCCCATTTTCGAAATCAAAAAGAAACGACCAAAATGCGGGGTGTCACCGTAATGCACCAAACAGAAAATAACCGAAATTAAGCCTAGAAAGAGGTTCCTATTTTGGGGGGTATTACTGTAAATTGTGAATATGATGGTAAAAACATATTACTTCTTTATTTGATTAGGTGACAAAGACGCTTAAGTTCGGCAAACCATCATGACACGAAAGCTAGCAGTGATTGCCAACCTACGATTCAAGCAGCGATCCAAGATGGCCATCTTGGAAGGCAAAAAATGCTATTCCGGTTACTTACATAAAGGCCGTCACACAGGAGGCAAAATTATATCCCGAAACTTCTTTCCAGATATATAATTGCTCGACATTTCCCAATGTGTTGGGAAAATGTTTCTTCACAAATATGTTTCTAGATATAATCCAAGAATAGAAAATGGTCCTATTCTGAACAAGTTATTTATGGAATGAATCTGACGACATAGGTTTTATACAGTCAAGCACAAAAGTTTCTTTCTGTTGGGTAGCCTATCAAGAAAGACATGCGACATAGGATGGAATAAAAGCACATGCTGTCAAGTTAGTTTACCCCATTTCCCTTTGAAACAGTGCTGTCTGATACTGAATGTACTGTAGGGATATATTCTCAAAGTATCGCTTCACGTGTGCATCAACAGGAAATTGTTTCAGGAAAAATAACTTTCCCGCAATTTGTTTTCAATTATAACTTTCCACGTGTGTGACTGCCTTAAAAATCAGAATCTTTACACGAGAGATTTTAGGGTTTTTTTTCCAATTTACATAAAACGTTCGCTAAAGCGAGGTGACGTTAAATGTGTGGCAAAACAACGATAAAGCCAGCTATGAAACTTCAAAATTAGGTTAGCGTAATAAGCAGCGCCATCTATGATAAATTACACGCAGCAATATATACCAGATGAATATTACACTCTAGCTATGTTGTTTAATCGCAACAACTAGAAAAACAACAAGGAAAGAACGCGTCAAAATGGGGATATATCGAAGAGTCAATTCCTGCTGAATTTACAAGAACACCTTGAAATTTCATTCAAAAACCTGACATCGTTCAACTGGCCGCAAGGCGGGTGACGCAGAGTGGCACCTGATCGCGCCTGATCATAATCCAAAACCCGCAAAGTTTTCTCCAATGTCATACCAATTCAAATCAACTCAACACTCTACAGTTAGCAAAGAACTGCCAGCAGGTGCCACTCTGCGACCAGCCACTTCACTTCAGATTTTTCGATTCCAAACATGCAGGTACATGTAGGTGGCGCGTTGATCGTTGCCAAGGGGCGCCTCACTGAGTGAGAGCTACCACCTGGCATTAATTTGCTGACAGTATGGTATTGAATAGAATTGAGCTCAGAGCCACTCGTTAACGGCAGCGCATTATAAGGGCCCTCAGACAGAAGCGTAACGAATTGGCCCTTTCGCAATTCGTGGCAAATCAATCATATTATTTTCTGATTTTTTAACAATGCACCATGCATTGCTATGCGCTGTTTTTAAAACAAAGTAATGGATTTGTCTTCCACTCCTTCAGACAAAAGTGCCCTTCGTAAGGGTACGTTCTGCGACCGGAAACAAGTTCAACGTGGACGCACCCTAAAGCTTCTGTGTGGATGCCCCTGTAGTTTCGACTCGCAATTGAGTTGTCTCGATAGCGCGCATCGTCACCAAGCAATTATTCCGCGGGGAGGCGCGTCGAAATATTAATTCGCTCATGGCCCGACTAAATTAATAAGAAGTCATTTGAATTAGTGAAAACCAGCGTGAACGCAAATAAATGCCGCAATCTGCATTCGCGAAGCGCGAGTTGGGGTGTTAATAAAAGCGCGCATCATCGCTCTCGCCTTTTTGACACCTACGCCAGATAATACGCCCTATTGGACGAACGGAGGAGGGGACGAGGAGGGGGGTGTTTAATAGAGACCCCCCATTATCAAACGGCAACAGAGCCGCCGCGGAAACCGCAATGGCGACGCCGGCTAGCCAATCTCAACGCAACCAGCGTCCCCTGGGAGAAGACGGAGGAAAGCTCGCAAAGGGCTTAGATGAACTTTTGCCATATGGAAAAAAACAAAACAACTCCTGGAAAACTCTTGAAGAGAGAAAAAAAACTAAAACCGAACAAGATTCGATCCGGGGATCGTGGCGTCCCATGGATGCACGGCCTCGGTAAGACGCTTCATGGGCCAGTAAACGCGGACTGGCGAAGGGGATTCTGGTCCAATCGAAAATCCCGCGGAATTTCCCAGCGGGTTCGGAAACGAAGACAAAAATTTTAGAATCTGTAATTGGGTGTTTTGGACTATGCAGCCGTATGTTGAAGGAAGTTAGTTCGCCAAAGAACTGTTGAAGTTGAACTGTTTGAGGAAAATAACGCAGGGTTCCCTCAGACCTGGAAAACCTGGAAGTCAGGGAACGTGAAAATGTCTGGAAAAGTCAGGGACGAATGACGTTGTAACTTGAAAAAGTTATTTTGATTGTTGTTACAATCCAAAAATATTCAATGTTTCCACGTGGTTATCTCACGGCCAATTTGCAAAATTTTTTTTAGATTTCACCAACACAAACTTTCCACATTTTCAACAGTTTTTGAGGACAAATTTGCAAACTTTTCAACGTTGTCGCAATCCAAAATATTTAATGTTTCCACGTGATTATCTCACGGCCCAATTCAACAGTTTTTGAGGACATTTTAAACATTTTCAACAGTTTTTGAGGACAAATTTGAAAAGTTGTCAACAGTTTCTGAGGACAAATTGAAAAATTGTAAACAGTTTCTGAGGACAAATTTGAAAAATTGTAAACAGTTTCTGAGGACAAACTTGAAAAATTGTCGACAGTTTCAGAGGACAAATCTGAAAATTTTTAACAGTTCCGAAGATATAAATGTATTTTTAGTTTTTAACCTATTCCGAGGAAAATAGATTCTACAGATTTTTCCTCTTAATAACTTTTTATCTAACAATTGTTAATCTTTTTTAGAGAATTCATAAATATATTCAAAACGACTCATTTTCGGTTTTTTTTTCTAAATGTGGAAGTATGCACATTTTTTTAATTAATTGGAATTTTTTTATCTACTGCTGGCAATTTGCAGGCTCATCGTTCGACATTTTTATCATTGCATGTTGAATTAGTAGCATTACGCCAGCCATAAAAGAATGAGACAACGCCATACAGATAGCCGCAGGGTGGCACATTAGCAATCACTGGCTCGTCGAGGAACCCGCGACAAATAAGGCAAGAAGCCGTATATTCGCTAATAAAATATTTATTTACAGTTTGGCATGCAGTTTTGGGTCTACAAAAGCTGCCAAGTTCTTCCCTCTAAAAAACAATAACGGTTTCTCCCCTTATTAAATTGTAACTCGTTACCCCGAACTTTTTAAGTCCTGCTTAACTAAACTTATAACACATGTACAGATTATAGATGTGACGATGAAACGACTGGTGATTCGGTGTGATGACGATGCTTTTTTATATATATAAAATGACCAGAACAAAATGGCGTCTGGGAGAAGAAAACGCTATTTACAAATAAAAATCGAGGTGGCGCTGCTGTTGTTCTTAACACGGCAGCGTGCTCACAGTGTTGTTACTACTTTGCCATTTCTGAAAAAATATCGAAAAATATGTGTTTTCAGTACATACCTTTTAGTAAGGAATTTTTATAAGTGACAGAAGCGATAGCCGATCAAAAACCATAAAAAAGCAGCGTCTTAGCCAGGGCAGGGGTCGCTCAGAAAATGCTTAGCAGCATCGCACCATCAACAAACATAATTATAAAACAAAAGCACCCTAGCCACAATGTCCATTTCACCGAAGGTGACCTGGCTTGAGTCAGATCTGAACCAGTAGGCTACGCGAGGGTCGTTCATATGTTGCGGAAATTTGATAACGTAAAATGAGGATTTGCCATTCTTTATGTTTTGGTCATGCAAAGTATTGGCATAATAAATGCCGCGTATTTACATTCAAGATTTACAATTTGGGGCGTCCATAAATTACGTCATAACTCACTGCCTTTAAAAGTCGTCCGAATGCTCAAGACTGATCTCAGTCTCGAAAAACAACCATTTAGAATTTTTTATCGACGGTGCCAATACATAATTATTTTCGTTTTTAAAAACGTGGTCGCCCATACAATCTAACCTTTTGACATTTAAAAATTTAAGATTTTGGCATTAATCCCCCTCCGCTCTTCAGGGATAAAACAAACATAGATGACCTCCCCCTCCGCTTTGTATTTACTATTGATCTCAAGACTCAAGCAAGACTGCAACAGGTAGCATTAGAATGTCCCAAAAGCGATAAAAAGCATCCACCAAAGCGCCATGCACTTAGCATAACTAATAACTAATAATAATAATAAAAACAGTGTTTTAAAATGAACTTACATTAATACAGGGGTGATTGTAAATGGCATGAGCAACAGCGTCGTTGACGGTAGGGAAAATTATATTCCTTGGTATTGTTTCATAAAAACCAGATATTTCCAGCATCTCGATTATGGGCACTGTAAACAGAAAAAAATATTGATTGAAATTTAGAAGAAGAAAAAATATGTCAATGCGGGATTCGAACCTTCGCACAGAGCAATATTTACCTGGACATCCCGCAATATATACTGTAATGTTGACACTTTTATATTCGTTGTAAACCTAAAGAAAACGAAAATTCAATGATGAGTAATGCAGTAATGAGAGAATATCCGTAAATTTCGAATAGCGCCATCTAGAGCTCAATACATGCAACAGTAAAAAAAATTTCATTCATTTAAAGTAACGCCAGGAACATGTGATAAATATAGAATGGACCGCTCGATGATTGACCAACGGTCATCAGCGCCGCCTGGCAAAACTTTAGGCTAATACTGACTAACCTGGGTCAAGACCTGGACACCAGAGGAGTCGATGAAGCTGGCACAGGACAGATCGACGACAACGTGATGTAGGGAGGAGGGTGAATAGCATGCGTTGAACTCTTGGCTGATGGTGGACACGGAGTTGCACGAAGAGTAGTCGTAGAGATGCTTGGACTTCATTGGGCTAACGTTGCAGTTGTTATTGTCGCTGCCATCACCAAGGTTGATGATATTCAGCGTGACCACCGTCTGGTTGAGGGAGTTAGTGTCCAGCCCGTTGACCCCTCCGGACGGATGACCATTGAAGTGGACACCCGGTGCAGTGTCCGATTCGAACGCGGGGTTGCATCGCCCCTCCTCCAGTTTCAGGATGGTGCCGTCTGGCAGTTGCTCATGGACTTTGCTCCTGGATACCAGGATGTCCAAAGACTCGCTGCTCGGATTCGGAGGAATCTGATCATTGGAAAAAATCACAAATTGAGGCAATGGAAATCCAGGGTCAAATGGTTGTCTGAAATTTGGCGGCGATTTTTGGGATTTCAAGATTCTGCGACAATAGTAGTCCAAGAACTCAAAGCATATTTTGTTCTGTGTACAAAAACATTCCCGATTTTCTATCAACAAAGATTTTCTGGCCCATTGACCATTATACTGACCAGGCTGCCTCTTCGCTTGCACCTCTTCTTGGTTTCGCTTTCCTCTCGCTTTTGCTGTTTCCGCATCTTCTTCAGGAGGACCCTAGAAGGTTGGGGAGAAACTCAATGAAGTCAATCCGCTCGATTTGTCTCAAGCACACAGCGGGGAGCCATTGGATGACCAATGGTCAGTTTACCTCGGATTGACACCAGTCAGCGCGTACATATCCTTACGGAACGTCTTGATGTTGGCGAAAATAATGGGTGATGCGAACTGATAGATCTTGACTCCGGGCTCTTCTTTCGCCTGTGAAATATAAAAAATTAAAAATGCAGTTGCGCCATCTGTGGCATCGTGCCGACCAATATATAACATTTCTTGTTAAAATGGCGTGGGAATTATTAATACCGTTGGATAACGATGGATTTCCTTGTAGAGACCAGCTTCTGGAACCAGGCCCAAGATACTGGTGTGAGGTCTGAAATTATGAGGCGCCAAGAAGTTAGTGCTGCAGGATTCAACCCCCTAGCGGGACAATTTTAACGATGTTTGAGATTAATTTCTAGCTTTTTCACTGAACACACCTTTGAGATCGCCAAACGACGGTCAAAATTGAGAATAGTACGCCAATGGCCAAACCCAGGTCGATGTTGATGAAGCAGACGCTGAGGAAGGTCACCAACCAGGTCATCTGAAAATTCGGGAAAAAAATACAATTAAATTTTGAATTCATGTTTTGGAATGATGAATACATCGATATAACGAAATTCATAATTTTATGTAAAATAAAACTTTCTTATTATGATATGAATCAATTTTGCTCCAACTTGTCCCGTTAACATAGAAATGAATTTTTTTTTACAACGAAATTCATCTCTTGCACAAAGAAATTCATCTAATAAATTGCACATCGTTCTACATCTGGTATAACGAATTTTTGATATAGTGTTCGTAGTAGTCCTTTTTTACACTTACAGCTTCTAGTTTGGACACGAACCAGGCCGCACGGAGATCGCGGAACTGCAGAAACATCCTTCGGATAGCCACAACGATGAGGGCAGCCAGAACGCACTGAAGATAGAAAATAAGAAGATTAATTTTAACTAATTCAAGCCTCCGAGTTCTTCCACCTGTATAAGCAGCAACGAACATCGAATGCACAAAACCTACGTTTGGCAATGTCTGGAAGAGAGGCGCAATAGCCAACATCACTAACAAAACGACGGCACAAGAAATTAGACCAGCCAACTGAAATGACCAAGTAAAGAATGGACTTATAGGACTTTTATGCACGGGAAGTTTGGAAAATGCCATTAAATTTCTCATTGTCGTGTTGCGTACCTGAGTTTTACCTCCTACGGAGTCATGGACCATGCTGCGAGACATGGCGATGCACATCGGAAAACAGCTGAAAAACGATGCAAACACATTTCCAGCACCGACGGCGATGAACTCCTAAAAATTTTAAAAAATACAAAATCAAGTATTATTTTTTTTCGAATCTTTATTCGAAAACTTCTTTCTTTCTGCCATTTTACCCAATTCTACCGAAAGATGTTTAAACCATACGTAAATTCTTAAACAATAATTCTCCAAAATTTCCAAAATAATCGCTTTCTTTAATTGGAAATTATGGAAATCAAGTAAAAAATCAACTCAACTATTGAAAACTGCGATTTCCTTTGGGAAAAAAGACCTGATTTTTCACTTTTGCACATTTGTTTCTGTCCAAATTTTACATGAACATGAAAATATTTCCATCTAGAATTCGTCACATTTTTCTAAATTTTCGGAATTTTCGAACAATGGACTCATAAAAAAGGGAATGATATTGTAAAAATTAGTAAAATTATTGTAAATTAGGGAAGACTATTGTATAATTAGTAAAATTATCGTAAATTAGTGACGAATATTGTAAAATAGATTTATTTTTGATATCGAAATCTTGCTTGATTTATTAAAAGTTACCAGAGCAAGAAAATTCTTTCAGACGCTTACTTTTAAACTTTTCCAACATACGCCTAATCAATTATTTAAAACTAATTTTTCCTAGATAAATTTTTTAATCAGTGATTAATCAGCATTTCATTGGATTCCCAAAAGGGATAACTTCGCAAAACAGCATTTAATCAACAATCAAAAGTCCAACAGTCAAGTATGGCACAATGGCCTCATGAATAACATTGTTTACTAAAATCAAACAATGACATTAAAACAATGCTTTCGTCTTGCCAAATTAAAATTTCCCAGACGTCCCCGGACGCAATAATGTAATTAGATTCCCGAAATTATAATAGAACAAATTAAAAGTAACAACAGTTGACGGATAAACGCGAACGGAATCGATTTTTAATGAGCCAATGTCGTGGTTTTGAATTCGTTCTCGTTGCAAGTGTTTTTCCACTAACTGCCAGATTCGCAATTTTTCTGAAAATCGTCATTATTTCTCAAAAACTGTACACAATGGATTCTATTGGCGCGTGTACGTTACTAACCGGATCAAACGCAACGGTAAGCCAAACGTATTTTTGTCACAAACAGTCCAAATAACTTAAATAAACGGATATGACGAAATTTTTCTATTTTAACGAATGTAACGAAATTAACGCGGTTACAGTTCGCTCGACTCTGGTTTCGGATATGACGAAATTTCGCTCGACTCTGGTTTCGGATATGACGAAATTTCGCTCGACTCTGGTTTCAGATATGATTAAATTTCGCTCGACTCTGGTTTCGGATATGACGAAATTTCGCTCTACTATACTGTAATTCAGATACTACGAAAGTTCAGTTGAATATATGTTGAAAACATGCCTTTCTCCGTATATAGCAAAATACTGCTTTAAATATCAGACACATTGCTATTATCATTTCAACACTTAATTGTCTACATTTCACCAAAATAACGCACCATCACACATCGGATACAACGAAGTGTGGTTGTGTTACACATAAAACATGAAATTTAGTTCCACTGCATGCATTATCGGTTATATCGAAACTACTTTTTTTCAATATCTGATTGCGAAGATTTCGTTCCATTAAATATTGGACACACTGAAATCTGGCTTCATCACAAATCGAACATAACGAAATTTCCCTCCGTAACTATCATATACAGCAAAAATTTGCTTTAAAGTAACGGACAATAATACTTGACTCCATTATATACATTGTACACTGTATAACAAAAACATTCTCCATCTCATATAGGATATTACGAAATTTAGCTCTGATAGACATCGGATATAGCGAATTTTTCTGGCTTGACACATTAGATATAACGAAATTGCTCTTCACTGCAAGTTAACTAAATTATCACTCGTAAACACATTCCTTAAAATCTGTTTGAACATTTTTTAAAGCATCGAAACATTGCAGTTCGTCCCAGCAACTCACCTGATTTGCGTTGATTTCATAGTTGTGCTTCTTGGCGAATATCTTGGCCAACGAGAGCTGGATGACGTAGGACACGATGGCCACGGCGAAAGCGTCACCCAGAATGTTTTTGGCAAGGGGTCCCACGGGAGGGACGGAAGGCATGGGCAAACTTTAATAAGAAACAAACATTTTAATTTATTGAAAAACAAAAAGTGTTTTAATGTGTATAGGTACCCGAAACTCACCCGCTGGGTATGAATCCCACCGTGGACATCTTGTACTTGCCAGAAAAATCCATGGCGTAGGAAACTGCTGTGCCGATGACCACCTGGTGCAAGAAAAAATTGGTTCCTGCATTAATAAAAATTGAGAAAAACGGAGTAACGAATTTCTCCAAAAAAGGACTTACTGCTAACAATTCGATGGGAATAGGAACTTTAAAGCGCTTTTGGAAAGGCGGGTTGATAAATTCGCTGACCACGGCTAGGATCACGATGGAGATAACCGAAACAATGATGGTCGGCACGTTGGCTGAGCCCAGGTTGGAAAATATGTAGACGTATTTCTGAAAAGTAAGTTGAAGATAGGAATTCTAGAGAAACCTTATTACGCTAATTGTAGGCACAAACCAAAAAAAAAGCCTTGAAATTTCATTAATATTTTAAAATGTCGTTAAAGTTTTAAAAGGTCGGTAAACTTTTAAAAAGTCATTAAAGGTTTAAAATGTCATTAAAGTTTTAAAAAAGTTTTAAAATGTCATTAAAATTTAAAAATTGCATTAAAAATTAAAACGTTTTTCAAAGTTTTAATAATTTCTTCAAAGTTTTAAAATTTTATGAAAATGTTCAAATTTCCTTAAAATTAAAATTGTTACGAAATATACATTAAAAATTATAGTTTTGCTTTAATTAAACGCTCAAAATTGCTTTTTTTTGCAAACAAGAATGCATCACCGAAATTCAAAAACTGACTTACGTAGACAATTTCAAAAGGCCAGCTGTACTGTGGGGTGGAAATGTTGAAAAACAGGTTGAATTGACTGGTGAAAACCAGGACCGCAGCTCCCGTGGTGAAACCGCTGACCAGCGTGTCGGACATGTACACGTTGAGCGCCCCCAAGCGGAGAAATCCAAATAAAACCTACGAAAAAAATAACGGAAAGTTGTTCATCGGTGGAAATAAAGGATTGCCTAAATTCGGGCCTCATAGGTAGAGGGTCAAGAGTCATCCACAGGCTATAGGCCTTGCGTTGGGTGCGGTCAGTGGACCACCAAGGCATTGGTCAGTTGGTCACTTTACGCAAATGTAATCGCTCATTAAAATAGGCACTTGGCCTACATGTGGTTTATTGACAATTAATCGGCAATTTGATGGCCGAAATAATTGAGGGCCCCTCCCGCTGAAGGACGGCGCTTAATCGGCCATTAAGATAAGCGCTCTTGGGGGGCGCCGAAACAATTCATTAAGAGCTACCTAATCGAGGACGGAAAGCCAGGTGCCAGTCGCGAAGGAGGTCACTAACGAGTCACGACCACCCGCGAGTGACCAGTGGTCAGCAAAGCGGTGGCCGGCTTTAAGACCGGTCACTACTTGTGCAGTATATAGTTCATGGACAGTTCTGGAATCCCAAATTTGGAAATCTATACGCTTACTTGCCTAACTACGGTATTAAATCGCAGAAATGTCAAAGATGGCGCTGCACGTATACGCATGGGCAACTGCGATTAAGTTGAACCAGTGCCATCTATGGACGGAAATGAAAACCAACACATGCAAACATTTTTACTTACTTCAGTCAACTATACGGTTACGGTACTTTAAGAAACAAATGTGTTTTTTTTGTCTTTTGGGAAGAACAACCATGTGAAAAATACAATTACGCGCCATTTTTTTATATTAAAAATGTTACTCAACGTTGCACAGATTACTCAAAAGATGGCAATAAAATCGGCAATAAAATAGCGCCAAGTGGCACTTATTAGAAATATAGCTGTATTGGCTACTGCACTTCTGATAGTGGTCTTACCTGAAGGATGCCCACCATCAGGGCGATGGCCGACGCCACCTGGATTGCCGTGTAAGCGGGTGGCGCTGCTGTCGTTATCACGGTGGGCAGGGCGGCAGTGGTGGCATTCACCAATGCGGAAGCCACTGTGGACGGAATGGCGGCACTTCCGGTCAAGGCCGTTAAGGTGTCATTGAGCGTCACTAGCGTAGTTGTAGCATCGCCGCTGGCGGGCGCAGAGTACATCTGAACAGTTTTGGCGAACATCAAAGAGACAACAGCGAACGTTCCTAAAAAATACATCATCACATCATTCCATTGCTCATCAAGTATCAATGCTCTAGATTACCACAAATTTTCTAATGGTTAAACAGTATCCAAAAGATGATTGATAGCATATTTGGAAGATGATAATCATTCGTGCTTATGTAATAGGAACAGAGTTCTACAACAGAACATTTCCAAAATACTATGAAGCCGTTCTGTGGGCTAGCTACCTCCGGCAGGAATTGCAAACAGATGGCGCTGCAGGAACTTGAACGTACATGCGTTCCTCATTGTCAAAATGTTATCATGGTTGGTTCATCAAAAAGCGCCATGCCATTTTGTTGCATTCCCTGTTGTATGGGATCTATTGTTCCTTGGTGTTTCATGTTCTTGTCCATCACCCTCGTCTCTAAAAGACAAACATCACCCACGCTTGTTCATTGGGTCTTCTACAAAACATTAATTAGAACGCATACGTCATACCTCCAAGAGATTTCGGTTCTTATAGGCACCGTTTTATTTTGGAACCGCAACATGTATCTAGTTACATTATCTCTAACAATCCCCGGGTCTCCCGTCAAGAACCTAAATATCCAAACGACACCATAACCTCCCATGTAAATACCATAGTCTCCAGTAACGTATACGTGAGTTCAATTCAACACAGTACCCATGTCCCTAACAGTAACCGGGTTACCCATGCACTCGTATCCCATGGCAAGTCTCTAATAGCGTCCGGGGGGCCCCATAGTGCAACTCGCTGCAAGCAGCACCAATCGTATAACTATTAGTCGCCTAATTCATAAAGCACCCACCCTTTTTCCAATTCTGGCTGGGTCTCACATGGCATATCCTCACTCCGAACGGTGTTTCTAAAAGTACCTTGATCTCCAACGGCGCCTGATTTCTCATTTTTCAAACCAGCATACTGGAGATCTCGCAGACCTCAATTTGACACGCTGCCCTCGGGTAACCATTAGAACATTTGTGGTAGGATCGTTTGTCTACAAAAACTGGTACTCATGCAAGCAGGGGATAAACGTACCGTGCGAAACGTGTTTGGACGTGCCCAAAAGGCAATAGATGATGACTGAAAAAAACGAGGTGTACAAGCCGGTGGCAGGAGGGCAGCCCGCCAGAAGGGCGTACGCCATGCCTGGAAAAAAAAGTGGGTAACCACAAACATTACATCAGAGTGACCGCAAATGCCAAACTACCTCCTAACCGCTCAAATGCTATAGACATGCATGCCGATGTAGAGGAGAAGAGGGATCTTGAGCTCACCCAAAGGTATTTGCATGATTCCCACGGTGATCCCGGAGATAATGTCGCCCACCAGGTTTTCTTTGACGTCATAATGCCTCATCCAATCGACGAACGGGAAACGCGCCCTGAAGCCCCTCCACAGCCGTTCCTTGGAGAATTCGTAGGAGCAAACGTCTTTCAACTCCGCGCAGCATCCTGTGAAAGAACAAGCAAAGAGGATTAAGATGGAGGCATACTGCGTTGGTGAGGTTGCGAAATTTCAAAGATCAAGCATCTCCAACGATTATCCGGAAAATAGAGTTTCGCGGATAATCGAGCATCCCGGATAATCCGCGAGATGCGTGGAAAACCTCAAAACTATGTAGTCATGAGGGTTTATAATGGACCTTGTGCAGAGTTACGTATGGGATTGCATCACGTGATCTTTTCATAATGTCAGTTAACTAAAAAATAAGCTTAAACACTGTCTCCGGTTAATTTTTGCCGATGGAATGAATGAAATGTCAGGTGATATAGGAATGCGTTTTTTAATCAAAAAAAAATTGTAAATTGTATCGGTTCAATTTTTTATTTATTTTGCTTTTGGAAAAAAAAATACGTATTTTTTATGTATTTCTTTACGATATCAAAACATTTTCAAATTGCCCCGCTATTTAAATGCATGTATAGGTGATACTGTTAAAAAATAAAGTACTGTATGAACGTTCTTGAAATTGCACGTTCTATTTTATGTGTTCAATGTGTTCGATCAATGTGTTCTTGTTAGAATTGTCGTTTTTTATTTCAACATTCAGTTTCCCTTTTTAAAGTTAAATACAAATTATCTCATTTTCCCTTTTTTTCTATATCCAATCCTATTGAAAATGCCGTTCAATTCTTCGTTTCTTTTCTAGTTCTCTACAAAACAGCCGATTTTACTTTCAACGCATTGTGTAATTTTCCTATTTATTTTCCGCATGAGGATTTAAAAAATTATTTTTCATTTCCGGAAAAAACGTCTGTCACGAATACAATTACATAATACACAATAATTACGTTAAAATGACTCGAAATTACATACTAATGGAAAGATTGCCATGAATGTTCATACACATCCATAACACTACTGTAGCTATACACTATAAGCAGTAAGTACGATTGTTAAAGCTAGAGGTACTCGGACATAAGCTTTACGAATCGTACTTTGGTAATCTCACATGTTTACAGAAACCGAGTGAATTTTACTGTAATCATAACATTTTTTGTTTCGAATCTACAACATCTCATTCTATATTATTCAATTTTCACAAACTGAACATCATTGTTCATTTTGCGACCCTCACAAGTTTTCAATTTCAATGACAATTACAAGTTCCCATGTCAATTCTTCCCCTTCTATTGTCACTTTCCAAAATCTCATTTTGACGCCTGTAACACGCCTTTGGAAGTTGAGTAGAACACATCATAGATGGCGCTGGAAAACTTGATATGCGTCGCCTATAGACAAAAGACGGTCTCTAGACGTCATTCTGTAGTGTTATACACAGCGTTCTCTATTTTTTCGAATTAGTTGAACACATTAGGAAGTTCTGTTCACGTTCAACTGCATATTAATAAGTTTTAGTCGTGAACGAGCAGTTTTACCTGTCAAGGAATCTATATTACACAAACTCCATTGGAATTTATTTCAGTTTTCACTGCGCATGCGCGCCAATCGGGATCTGCCCTCCCTGAAGGTTTCCGTTTTATGCCACCAGTTGGGCGATTATTCCAGTTTTCACCGCGCATGCTTGCTGCCCTCCGCATGCATGTCATTGCGCATGCTCGCTGGCCAACCTGAAGGTTTTCGTTTTCTGCCACCAGTCGAGCGACACAACTGAAATAAACTCCATTCAGTTTTCCAATCCCATTTTCTTCTAATCCACAATCCCAACCGTGATTCAATATTTCAAAACTAACGTACACGCAACCAGAATGTAGATCGAATCGCACGTGCAGCAATTTTCAAGGTCCTTGTGGACGCGGCTATTGAAAGGTGTTCCCTATCGTCACTTTCGCAAATTAATTTGCCAAACTGCCGCCATTTAGATTAGACGCGTCGGTCACGGCCAGTCTATTCAATCTCTATACAACATTTCAATAAAGGCCAATTTGTCCGATATGCAACAACAGCAATTCCACCGCAGGGTTCCAAAACTAACCGTGCGATTGTAATCCCGTTTAATGGCGAAAAAACGGCAGTAATAATCGCGCGACGAATTTGAAGCCAGGAACGAGCACTGAATAACGTATATGCACAGTATTTGACGCACTTTTCATTCGATCAATCCAACTCTGACAACTTTGCCAAGACACAGGTACATTGGTACAGAAACAGGTTTATAACCTGGATATGTTTATTTATGGCGAATTCCAATTGTCCAAAAAGAGTACACTGGGGTACTCCGAGTGTACAAATCTGCTCTCATTCCGTTC
>JAQGAO010002069.1:0-21130 GCA_034697705.1 Ommatoiulus sabulosus | reverse complement strand
CCACATATATGGAGCTTTTTGTTATGTATATTTTCATAAATCTGAAATATCCCTAGACACTGTTGATGTGTGTATATATACATGTACCTTAAATGCGTGAGATATGACAATACTTAAAATGTCGAGGGTTAAACAGCATTTTTTAAAACAAACTGTCTCTGGCATTTTTCTTCTTTATTGGTATGCAATTTCATCCTCCAATTCAATTGTTATTAAAGTTTGTTAATTTAGATGGTAAAGTTTAAACAATTTGTGAAATTGGAAGATGGTGTCGTCGTTTCCATGCACTTGAACAATAGCATTCTTTTCCACACAAAAAAATGGTAGCTGAAAATTTATAGCTAAAGCATTCCGTTTACGGCGTATCAATTCATATATACTGACAATATACGAAAGTCTAAAACAAATTTCTTTGTACACGAGAATAGCATTTACTCAGGAGCAAAGCCTTTGTGAAAACGATTTTTGTCCGACCACTATGTTAAACCTATACTGTATGATCGTCGTCTGCTATACTTTACTGGGTTGATAAATATACTTCAAAATTGACTTTATTTTCTAATTATTTCTACATATTTTAGCATTTTTTAAATATGGGAGTAATCGTGAAAACTTTTTTAATCAAGCAAGCGAGTATAAGCATAACGTTTGAGAAATACTTTAAAAGGTCGACATTTCAACAACAAAATGCAACAATAATGAGATATAGGCCTACATTATACAAATACATGTACTTAAAAAATATATTCAATTTCGAAGATTGTCTACACGTACATGTATCAAACCAATGCAGTAGCAGACGACGCTATAGTTTGTTCTTCAATTCATGCATGTATAGAAAACATCAGCTTGGCTAATTTCTAATTTTCAGCCTATATAGGAGGGTATTGATTTCGCACATCACTTGACATCTGTACGTCAATGTCACCTGCAATTCATTCGCAGAACTGAGAAGAATGACGGACTCTGCTCATTACACCATGTGATCATGGCTGACACAGCTATAACTATACATGTATCAATAATTTAAAATGAAGCCCAGATGCATGTACAAGTGTGCATAAAATCAAATGCGTTAGCAATTTTCATGAAAGCAAACCTTCCAGGATGACATGCCTTCTTCCCACAAGCAGAAGAAGAGGTCACAGCAATAAATTGTCATAAGTATGTAATGTAAATAATGACTAAGTGAAATCAAAAATTCTTACAAATCACAAATATGGCTATATACTCACTCGATTTCATTTTCTCTCGGTGAATCCAACGAATCTGATGCGTTGCAATGAATTCGTACCACGAGAATTTACAAAGTTCTAGTTAGTGCTTATGCCACTTAGTCCACAGTGGAGTAAGAATGCCAATGATAGCACCTCGTTAGGTGGTAAGAGTGTTTAATGGAAGCTCGCATGAATATGTCTAAATAATTAGTGCGGTCCTCCTAACGTCTCGCAATAGGATATAGCGTCGTCAACTCAGGCAAGTAAACTGCAATGACGGAAGTCGACCTCCAGAAAGTGCACAAGTACCATTACATAGCAAAAGTGATGCATCGAGTAGCTTCGAAAGCAAAGAAATGAAAAGGACACGCCGCTATAGGGATTCAATTAAAAGTGAGAAAATTAACGAGGCTAGGCCATTCTATGGTCAAGACCTCAAATTACTCAGAAGCCGGTGCAACAAAAAAAAGCCAAAGAAAAGCATGTAGAGGCCGGCCAAAAGTGGTTTGCCTTACGGGTTGGTAACAATCCGTACCAAGTAATGTATCCACGAAAGGAATCCCTCGCACCACCATTCACCGGCACTCAGAAAATTGAAGAACTGTTATATGACAGCCCACGTGGACATTCTGGCCATTCGCTGTATTATACGAAAAACACCTGACAGCCTTTAAGTACATAGAGCGTTTGAACAAGTGTTGCATGCCACCTGATCAGAATTTCAATCAAGTCATTGGAAGCACCCTGCACCCACCTTTCATACGTAATACAGCCACCTCGTTATAGGCGATAATGGGTCCATTGTGGTGACACATATTTCAAAAAACCGGTTTCCGAAACACTTTTCAAGTAATGGGCAAAAAAGCAGTTGCATTTGCATTTCGGTTGGAGATCGAGCTATTTCCAGAAGCGTCTTGAGAAGTAGGTTGATCTGTCGCCTTCGGCAATAAACTTTCTTTATGCATGCATAACGTAGTATGTTGTGTAGGTACGGTCAGTCTTATGAGAAATGGGTTGCTGTCTAGTGTATACTGTGCATATTTTATGAACTCAGTGACAGGAGAATTACAGCACGTGACGTACAGTAGGCCTACAGTACATGTAGTCCGGAAGTCAATTCCGTCAGTTTTCTCACCAGGTTCACCTCCACGTTTAGGATTATGTGTGTAGCCATGTACATGTAGTGATGTATATTTCTCTATTGTTGCCGGTCCCAAACCCGAATTAATAGGACGGGTTGGACAGATGAGTACCGATGCGCTGCCTGTTATAAAACCGAAAAAGACGATTGATATTATGCTGCTAGTCATCCAGATGGGCCTAAACTTGTCATTGTTCCAGTTTTTTGAGACAGTTGTAGAAATTTTATCAAGTTTTATATTTTTATAATACTTTTTATACTTTGAAAATGTACATGTACAGTATATTTTTAAAATGCATAATAAAATATATATTTCTAAATTGTTAAATAAATATACTTTTATATACTTTCGAAATACAGTTATATAAAACAAAATGTATAGGGCAAATATGAGACATTATATATTTTATGTGACATTTATATATTTATGGTACAAATAGAATATTTCTTTTCAATGGCACCAACGGGCGCTGCGCCTATGGTTGATGATGATGTCCCACATAACTATTAACATTACATGTATTATGAAATAACTTACACGGATATGGTTATGTTTAATTAATGTATTGGGCAATTTCTTCAACAATTTACCTTAATTTGTTTATTAATTTTTTTTAATGTCTTCCAAGCACCCTCTCAGTTTTGCTTGGCCTCAGAAGATAATTTTTTTTTTGGATTTATTGAAAGATGAAGTTGTCACAGAATAATAGAGAATTAGATTTGGAAGAAATCACCAATCCAATCAATACGATGTAAATTGCTAAGTATTTGTAAATTTAGAAGTAAAATTTGCATTCCCCTTCATAGCGTGGGTGTAAATATTAATTTCGCCCAACTTTTTCCGGGGAAATTTGCATTAGAGTATGCACTCATATGCAAATATAAAGATATTGCACTTGGAAGATCTGTGGCTAAGCTAAATAATTGATAATGGCATTTTAAGCTAAAGGTAATGAATGACCTTGTGAGTGAGCCACAATGTGTGTTTTGACAATTCTCAGAAAAAAAAACATGATAATTTAAATGCTAAGTGTACATTAAATTTCGACAACGGAAAACTACCGATAAACGACCATTAACAAACAGAATTTAAGTCAGTTTAAGATGCTAAATAGAACCATGATACATGTATGCCATGCACGCACAGATCGTAAAACCATTTTTCCAAAGCGAGAAATCACCCATTGTTTCTGCATGATGTATACTCGTAAATCCGATACACGTAGAGCATGCAGTATATATGCACCTTGCATTAAATTAAAATTTAATAATTAAAGTGCATGATGGGCAGTTATTATAATAGAACAAAAAGTTATCATGACCAAGCCGCAGCAATCCAAATATCGCATGAAGGAAAATATTGATCAAAATGTCGAGCGAGCAATATAACGATAACCATAATGCATTAACAAGGTTTTTTTAAGTAACCAATTGAATTGTATTTGCATCCAAGAGTATAAAAATATAGCAAGCAGTTTCAATAAATGGTGCATTTATGACGATGTACAAGTGTATCATACACGTAAGATACAGCAAAGCAAGTTTTAAAAAAATCATACCTATATAGCGTAGATGAAACTTACTTATCCGCTTGAAGCAATGAAGAAAGCCCATATCAAAGAAACATCTTGGTTACAGTGTAGTTTTTGTAAAAGAACAGTTTGTATCTGGTCGCAACAATGTACTCAATTCAACTCAATTCTTTACCCTGCAGTCAGTACATATATTATTTGGCAGGGGAGATCATTATACAAATTAAGTCAGACTAAGCAGTCTGTCATGATGGACCCCAACATCACAATTTAGTTAAATTTCCTGTAATTACCGGGACTTTAAGACTGTAAGGGTTCTCCAGAAATTTCCTTTCTACTTCCCTGACTGGTTTTAAAAAAAATCCCTGACCAATGACAATGTCAAAAATTGACATATTTTGCAAAATCGATACAGGATAATCTTTGGAAAAATTTACAATGCAATTTTGCCCTCGGAAAACGTGGAAAAGTGTTACAAATTTGTCCTTGAAATACATGGGAAATTTTTGAAAGTTTCTACTCAGAAAATGGGCCCTGAGCTAACCATGTAAAAGCATTAATTTTGGATGCAACAACATGACTACGCTGAATTTTCCTGACTTTTTCTAAATAAGCCATTCTTCCCTGACTTTTCCCGACATCTTCAAGTTCCCTGACTTTTGCAGGTCTGGGGTCAAATTAATGAAATGGATGTATTAACACCTTGATATTATTTATGCTTTGTAAACAAAGACATTCTCAATCTAGTAATAAACCTTAATGATTTTAGTAAAACGAAACCCAGTAAAATATTTTTTCTATCAAAATAATACTGCATTTTTATACAATACCAAAATAATTTGCCATATGCTTTAAGAATACCGACATACAGTATAATTAATTTTAAAAAAAAAGTAAGTTGTGTTTGATGTTGCCTGTTTGCTTCAAAGGCTGAAATTTCAGTTTCTAACTTATACACAAAATGCATATCATTACAGCCACTGATGCATTAGATGCATACTTGCCCGTTGTCTAAACGTGTCCGTGCGTGTATGAAAGCTGCTCAAACTTGTTTTGTGCGTTTGTGTTATGTTATGAAGAGATGTGGAAAATATTATTGAATTAATTATGTGATGAAACGGTTGACGAGGCTAGCATACCATAGTTGGCAGTAAACTACTGTATTAGTTAACTACAGTTACAACTAAATAACTAATCATTATTAGTTTCGATTAACTATCAAACTAAAAATATTTAGTTCTATTCGCTAGTACGCAAATATTTTAACTTTTTTATTTGTTGTTGGAAGAGCAACTAAAACTATTTGGCTGAGAAAAAAATAGTTGCGAGAAAAACTAACAACTATTAGTTTATTCGTAGTTTAACTAATATTGAGCAACTAATAACTAACATTTTTTTCAATATCATTTAAAAATTACTTTTTCTTTTTTAGGTTACCGGAAGTCTAACGGACGTATTTCGAGTATTCTGAAGGTCGACGAAATATTTTGAGTCTAAAATACTGACACATCAATTTTATGACTACTAAATATTCAATATCCAGTCCCTTCTTCTTTTAAAATGGCATGCCTTTGTAGATTACCTTTCTTTATACATGTAGATCACAAATGTGAAAATTTAGTCACACAAATAAAAACGTAATTGCGATGAATAAATTACCTATGGTGTTTACCTTCTATTACCTTTTTTAGAAGCCAATTTTAGCATTATGTTTTCATAGAAGGTACTGTAACATCAAATGTAATTTATCACAATTACCTTTTTATTTAAAGCACAATATTAAAAACAATCTTAATATATGTTTGTTTGACAAAATTTACCCATTTGTAATCTATAAAGAAAGATAATCTACGAAGAAATATCATCCTAAAAGAAGTACAAGTAGACGATATACAGTATACTGTATACAGTATTTGTTCTTCATAAAATTGATAACATCACAAATTACAAACAGATAGAAACTCGTTTCGGTGGAAAATTTCGATTTTAGACTCAAAAAACTTTGTCGACCTTCAGAATATTCGAAATACATCCGTTATAGGCTTCAAGTAACCAAAGAAAGCAAACAAATAATTTTTAAGTGACATTGAAGAAATGTTAGTTATTAGTTGTTCAATGTTAGTTTAACTACGAATAAACTACTATAAGTAGTTAGTTGCCAGTACAACTATTTTTTTTTAACTAAAATAGTTAGTTGCTCTTGCAATTACAATTAAAAAGTTACAAAAATTAGTTATGTATCATTAATTAAGAACTACAGTTTTAGCTGCTATAGTTGCAACTACCACTCTGGTAATATAGTTGTAGTTTGAAACTATTATTTGCAAGTAATTTTTGCCCAACAATGCAGCATACATAAGAAAAAAATCCGTTCTTAATGTTTTGATCGAATAAAACGGCTGACCGAATTAACAGGCTTTCCTTGTATATAAATAGTACGAGCACCTATAACCCATGAATAAGGGGTGCATGCCAGAGTTAACAATCATTAAGGAGGACAAGGTAAACTAGGGCAAAATGTAAACAACAAATACTTTAAACGGTTCAATCAACGGTATACAATTATGACAAGTTGCCAACATTTTCCATCTAACTCACTTTATCCATCACAAGCCCAATAATGCAAACAAATTTACTTATAAATAAGAATTATCTGCTGTATATTTAAAAATCAAAAGTACACATTCGTTCAAACAAGGTACGCTGCATGTGTATGCATCATCAAGTATTTGCATATGAAAATGATATTGCTTTAGCCTGAAGTATAGCTTGGAAAAAACGTATTTGATTATAATTAAGCATGCAGATATGCTTAAATATCATTATAATTTATTGGAAAAAAAACTAAATTGTTCTTCATTTATCTGAAAGTTAGCTCGTATTTATACTGTAGTTACAGGTTTTAGAAGAAAGGTACAAAACTATCACATTATTAGCATTTATGCAAATAAGGCAAGTTACCTTAAAAATGTGAAATGTCAAAAGAAAAAAACGAGCATGTTTTCATGCAAGCGACCTCCTTCGAAAAAAAAAAATAATAATTGCTAAGCAAATTTTGAAAGTCGGAAAAATATATACCTAGTATTTGATGCTCAATTATAGCACAAATTGATGGCGTAACTTCGCACAGGTATATAAATTTAGCGTATTAAAGTGGCTGCACTTGTGAATATAGTGACTAGAACGCACATCGCACCTTTTATTGAAGTAAATGAACCATCTTTATGTCGATAAAAGACATGCAAACGTTGTCTAGATCAGTGTTTCACAACCTTTTTTTTATCCTTACAATAGGGATAGAAAAAGGTAGAAATACAAATCATTAAGGGTTCTCTCAGAAATTTCATATTCAACTTTTTTTCAACATTTTGAAAACATTTTGAAAACTTGTCTATACGGAAACTGTTGACCATTTTGAAAACTTGTCTATACGGAAACTGTTTGAACATTTTGAAAACTTGTCTATACGGAAACTATTTGAACATTTTGAAAACTTTTCTATATGGAAATTGTTGAAAATTTGTCCTCAGAAACAATTAAAAAACTTTGCAAATTTGTCCTTAGAAACTGTTGAAAATTTTTCAAATCTGTACTTAACTGTTGACAATTTTTAAAATTTGTCCTCAAACTGTTGAAAATTTTGCAAATTCGTACTGGGGAAATTTTAATTCATTTTGGATTTTAACAACAATAATACGTTGAATATCCCTGACTTTTTCAAAATAAATCATTCCTCCCTGACTTTACCAACTAGGTTTTCCAGGTATTTTTCTGGGCTTTTTCGCGGATTGGGAGAAACTTTCTGGGGACCGGCTGTTGAGAAACACTGGTCTATTATGTATATCGACTCTATAGCATATGTGATATGCCCTTTATACGCGAGTAGCGACCCCCGGCGTATTTTTGTAGCGGATCCGGATCAAAGAACACCAATCGGGGGCTTGCAAATTGCAATTACAGGGCATAATGCGAATACTTTTTTAAGATTTGAAATTTTAACAACATCTGTAAAAGCAACAAGATTCAGTTTGTTCTCTGGATGCCCTCTATAGTTTGCCCAAACCTTCTGTCCTATTCACGTTTTACTTCAAATGTCAATGGCAGCACCATCTAGTTATTTACCAGATTGCAGCAGGGTTAAAGCCCACTTTTCAGACGTCTTTCGGCAAAACACCATTGTTAGTTCATTGTTTATTGTTAACTGAACACAAGTCAAATCCCCAATGCACACGTAATTGTTATGTTTGAACAAATACAGTAGATATCATAAATATGACATTGAGAATCGTAAAACGTAGCAAGCTCCCATTATCTGGTGCGGCGGTGTAAACTCACTAATAATAAATTGCCCTGCCAAACCTTGACCTACTGTAACTTGGAAAAACTGTACATGTAATAGCAAAGGTTTCGATCATCATTTACGGCCATCACACACGGTGAAATTTATATCTGAAAATAAATGGCGAGAAATAAAGGCCGTCATACATGGGGAAAGTTATATCTGGAAATATAAGTGGCGAGAAATTGTGGGAAAGTTATTTCACCTGAAACAATTGCCTGCTGCTGCACATGCATACGGAGCGTTACTTTCAGGATATATCCCTACAGCATTTGTAGTATTTGGCAGCACTGTTTCAAATAGAAATGTGGGTAAACTAACTTGACAGCCGTGCATTTCTTCCATTCTTGCGTGTCTTTCCTGATTGGTTATCTAACCGAAATGACGTAATTTTTTTTTCCAGAAATGACTCTCAGAATAGGATCGTTTTCTATTCTGCAAATACTGTAATAATATCAGAAAACTTATTTTCCAAGGAAATTTTTTCCAACACAAGGGGAAATATCAAGCAATAACATATTTGGAAAGAAGGTTCGAGATATAATTTGCCTCGTGTGTATTGAGGAAAACGTCCTCCGCAAATATGTTTCCAGGTACTTTATATTTTCAGAATAGAAAACTATCCTATTCTGAGCGAGTTATTTCTGGAAAGAATCTGACGCCATATGTTTTACGGTCACGCACAAAGGTTTCATTCTGTTCGATAGGCAATCAGGAAAGACACACGCCATAACATGGAATAAAAGCACTGCTGTCAAGTTATTTTACCCCCATTTCCCTTTGAAACAGTGCTGTCAGATACTGCAATTACTGCATGGATATATTCCGAGTTTGTGCAGCAACAGGAAGTTGTTTCAGGTGAAATAACTTTCCCGCAATTTATTTCCAGATATACATGTAGCTTTCCTCGTGTGTGACGGATTGTTTTTGGATTTTTACAGTAGAGGTATTCTCAAATGGACGAACTAATTCTAGAAAAACTGCAATTTCCACCTTTATGAACGCCCCTCAAAAGACCTCTCAAAAGTGGTCAGTAGAACTGCTAGGGCCGTTCATAAAGATCGACATTCCGCAGACTGCAATGTCATTTGAATGGAGCTCTTTGAGGACTGACCAACTGCAAAGGTCATTGCAAAAGTGAACTTGGAAAACGTGGGTTAGAGCTGTACGTGGCAGTTATTTCACCACTGGAAACGTTATAGCACAGTATATGTAATACCAGTT
This sequence comes from Ommatoiulus sabulosus, assembly GCA_034697705.1. Classification (NCBI taxonomy): domain Eukaryota; kingdom Metazoa; phylum Arthropoda; class Diplopoda; order Julida; family Julidae; genus Ommatoiulus; species Ommatoiulus sabulosus. Next base: position 11,677 of record JAQGAO010002069.1, on the reverse strand, counting down.
ATGTGCACTACGTGTCGGCACCTTTCATGTTCCCCTGTCACGAAAATACGACTGCAGTGCAAGAATGAATACGGCGGCCGGCCTGGGTATGAAATGTCCCGGAAAAAACGGGCGTGTGCATTTTGCATGATCGTACCGTAGGTGACGAGTCACTCGCTCGACATAGGATAACAGATAGCCACAGGGTTTCACAATACTGCCTAATTGGCTAAATATATAGCAATCAGTTTGAAAGGAGCGATACGATAAATGCATTTCGCTCAGGCCGCTCGTTAGTCGGAATGTTGGCGCTGCGAATCGGGACTCAAGGAATGCGCGAAGTGACCATACTGGTACATGTATTACGAATACTTTGGTTATAGCTGGCGCTGTGCCAGCTATAACCACAGTATTTTGACAGGTAGTTCTAACTGTTCTAACCCATGTTTTCCAAGTTCACTTCTGCAATGACCTTTGCAGTTGGTCAAGCCAATCATAGAGCTCCATTTTCAAATGAGGTCAGCAGATGTGTTATACATTGCCGTCTGCAAAATGTCGACCTCTATGAACGGCCCTAGCAATTCTACTACCCTTTTGAGGGGCCGTTCATAAAGGTGGAAATTGCAGTTTTGCTGAAATTAGTTCGCCTATTTGAGTACCGCTAGTGAGACGGATACTTTTACTTTCATGTGAGTTTACAGATTGTTTATTCGTAAATGCATATGGTAATCATGCCACGTTAGAGAAACAAAAACCTTCGGATAAAAAACGTTCCACTCTCGTGTAAGCCTCTGCAATTAAAATTAGAGATGAAGTATGGAAGTGATGCCATTTAGCGAGCGCTAAGTGCGAATCGCGCTAAATCACTGTTGATCAAACGAACCGTATCTTTTTTTCATACAAAATGACGCACGATATAATTGCATTGTGCCACACTGCATATTGCGCTTGTTGATATAAGAGGTTGTAAAATCATATCAGCTGTCATATGACTGACATCGCATATGTCGTGCCAAAAACTCAGACTCTGTCATTCAATGTGTCTGATTGCAGGATTGATATACAAGTACATGTATGTTTAAATGCTTGACGTTTCCTGTTCACTGTAAACTTAATTTTACACTGCATATCAATGTACTTTTCAGATATAGACATATTCGATTACTGAAGAGTTCCCCAAGCAATTTCATATTCAAATTCCCTGACTTTTCCAGCTTTTTAAACAAATCTCCCTGACCAAGACAATGTCAAAATTGGCATACATTTATGCCAGTGTTATCGACAATTTTGAAAAATCGACACAGGACATCATTCAATATTTTTCAAAATTTAATGACGATAATTTTGAAAAACTTTCAAAATTAACATAGGAAAATTTTGAAAATTTGTATTCGGAATGGGTTGGAAGTTATTGAAATCTGTCCTTGAAAAAAGTGCAAAATTTTGCAAATTTGAATTCGGAATACGTGGAAAATTTTACAATTTTGAATTCGGAAAACGCGGAAAATTTTGAAAATTTGAATTCGGAAAACGCGGACAATTTTGAAAATTTGAATTCGGAAAACGCGGACAATTTTGAAAATTTGAATTCGGAAAACGCGGACAATTTTGCAAATTTGAATTCGGAAAACGTGAAAAATTTTGCAAATTTGAACTCGGAAAACGTGGATAATTTTTTAAAATTATTTTAGGAAAATGTTGGAAATTTTGGGAACTTGTACCCAAAAAACTTGGAAAGTTGGAAAAGTTTGATAGCAATTGATTGAATTTTTCCTCTGAAGTTGTTTAAAATTGTATAAATTTGTACTGAACTATAGAAACATTAATTTTGGATTGTGACAACATTAATTCGTTGAATTTCCCATGAATGAATAAATCATTCTTTCCCGACTTTTCCAGGTCTTGGGGAACTCTGTAATGATCCAAAACTGCCAACGAAATAACAAAAAGCAGCTTTTCAAAGAATTTATTCGCGATTCGGAAATTTTTTTAGTCATATTCCTTTGACAGATTACCAATATGGTGGTGAAACTATCAAACGCAGATTCCGAAACAGCAGTTTGCCGAACCATTAATGGTTAACCCCAATAAGAGTGTCTCAACATTTAATTTTGGGGTGTAAATTATTCGAAGACATGCAAGGTCAATCAGCTGCTTTTAAGATTTTACGGAAGATGCATGTGTCGAGCTGCCATCAGCGCATCAAGGTCTGATATTTGGTAACAAGTACGTTGCTCAATTACGAACTGTAATATAGCCGATATCATTAACGAATACCACCCATGGGGTACAAATCGAAAGTTACAAAAGAAAAAGTTGCATTTACGAGCCGACAAAAAAAACTACATTTCTCAGTTCTGGAATTCCAATGGACCTTATGCGGAGTTACGTATGAGCCTGCATCACGTGATCTTTAAATTTCATCAAAACAACTAAAAGAACATGCCGCAGGGTCATTTTGACCAGTGGAATGAATGAAATGTCACGTGATAATGGTATGGTAAAGAAATCTGCATAAGGTCCATTGTGTTCCATACTATATCCTTATTTCTTGTTAAAAAAAAAAGTACAATTTCCGAACCGAGCTCAACAACTCAAGCATCAAAACAATAACATTTTACAAATTTCTGCATTTTTTTTTTACCAATAAGCGCGTATATCCTCTTGCCGCATCACCAAATGCATAATTTTTAAGCCAATTGCATGCAAACCCGACTTGAAAGTTTCGTTGAATATGGAAAGTACTGAAACAATGACCTGATTTAAATACACTGTAAACACGTACTTATTTCCGGGCTTTAATAACTTGTTTACATCGTGCACGCTAGACCTACATGTATAAATTTATGAGAATTTTACATCCACCAGGGATTTCTACCCTCATCAAAGTGTCGAAAAAGTTACCAAACCAATTAAAACGTCTTATAAAACCTAATTCTTTGATTATAAATTTAACCCTGTTTGCCACGGCAGATTTCTAAGTGCGAGCCAAAATGTATACGAATACAATGTATCAGGAATGTCTGAGAAATTCTCATGGTGTACTCATTCATTACTAATTATATGTAGCTACGAGGGGCGTTCATTAAATTTCCGCAATCATTTAAAAAAAGAACAAAAAAAAAACGTCTATATGGATTTTAATGAAATTTTTTGGAAAAATTCTTCCATCATTCTCGAACATACTGTATTTCAACGTTAAAATGTATGCTTAAAAAATGTTACGTGCTTAAAATTCGAAGTCAAAGATGGAGCCCGAGGAGCTAGTGGTTTGATCAGCAGCGATCTGTTGTTCGTTTCTTTTGTAACTTTTGAAAGCATTTCATGTTCGAGTAATGTCAAAACGTTCGGTTTATGAGTGGATTGAAAAGTTCAGAAATGAACAGACAAGTGCTAAAGATGCACAGAGTTGAGTGTCTGTCACAAATGCCAAAGGCTATAGCGAGGCATACACTCGCAAGTAGACGATGGGAAAAAAGGATCTCCAAAATAGAAATTTTTATTAATAGTAGATGACGTTTACATGTACTTCTCTACCAAATTTCATTAATATCCATAGTCATTTTTTTAAATGATTGCGGGAACTTAATGAACGCCCCTAGTATGTATAAAGTTCATCGGGTCCATTAAGACGAATTAGAAATGGTCAACATATCACCAGTCATGTTTTGAAGAACAGTATATTAAATTACGTGTAACTCACAAATACGCATATAACATAAAAAAATACAGCACATGCCTTGTTCAAAATATAGTTTTACCTGAACATGTTTCGCAGTTATTGATGGTAGGCGACTTCGCATTCACTGTCATGGTATAGCAAACCGAAAACCTCGATTGATATTTTTAAATCCTCTCCGATTGGATCGAGTAACTCAATAAGCCTGGACCCCACCGACATATGAGGTCATGTGAGCCTCGTGTTTCCTTATAAACAGGACATAAATCAGCATTCATGAAAAATGAATGTCTCCACATGCTGCCCTATAGCAGACGACTGCCAGATTTCCACCAATCAAGGCCAGCTGTGAAAACTACTGCAACTCTCATTTATCCTCGAGAGTTGGCAAAAGGTATACTATTGTCTTTGCCTACAGTACGTCGAAGTACTGAATTGTGGCAAGGGTGCAAAAAAGGACTGCGCACTGCGAAACTTTACTCCGAACTCATCACTAATGATTTAAGATCACGTTCATTCAACCAATCCTAAACAATCTTACAAGACCACTCAAACGGCTCTTTAATAATTAAATGATTACACATATACATTAAATACACCGTTCATTTTCAGTAAAGCTGGCATCATCTTCTGAGAATTACATTACGAATGATCGTGTAGGGTAAAAAAATGTGGAATGATGGCCGGTAATGATGCCAATCCGGAATATGGCATCATTACTGGGGTGTGGTTAGGAAATTAGGGACGTGCTTGTGGATATCGCCATTACTATATAGCGAACTGTGCACGTTCATTAATAATACTGTCATGACCTTTGAGAGTGAAATTAAGAATCGTGTAGGCAGTAGGGTGAAGAAATGTAAAATGATGGCCGATAATGATGAAAATCCGGATTTTGACATCATTACTGGGGCGTGGTTGTGGAGACTGCTATTAATAATGACTACATCTTGCGAGAATCATTAATCCTGTCATTAGTACTGACCATATTGGTTTCCTCCATCATTGATTCTGTCATTAGTACTGACCATGTACAATGTAGGTTTCCCCCATAGACAACTTTCTTATTTAAATATCGCGCGCCACGCATTCCTGACTAGCATTTCCAATTTTCGCCACTAAATGCACGCGCATGCGCAGAATTATTGCGAAAAGCCGTCATTACTGTACAGTGTACACAGATAAGGGTTTCTAAGCAAAAATATTGTCATTTCAACTGATCGTGTAAGGCTGAAATGTAATGAAAGCGTAACGATGAACCTTTTTTGGTGAAATGTCATTGCAAGTGATGACAGTATTACTGAACATGTAGGGGGCCATATTCATTTACTAATTCTCAAATACAAGTACATGTATCTAAATCTGGTAGAAATGTTGAGGGGGATACTCTTGTTCAAGGCGGATTTGTTTAATTGACCTCTGCTTTCAATGTCCAACTATGAAAAATCCGTTATTGCATCATTACTGACCTCAAATCAGCTAACAACGCAGATTTATCATTTCTAGCTCGGATGAACCGGGAAAACACAGCTTGAGCAATTCTCTATCCCTGAATGACGTTTAACTTTGTTCTCTAACAAGGTGCTCGTCAACAGAAAACAATAACAGGATATGTTTAAATACGATGTAAAAGAACCCCAGCATTGCTTTTTTTATTCCAATTACTTGTTTAAGAATACAAGAGCTCCGGTAGGCTCATTTTATCTGGCAACTCTTCAAGGGCTGCAGATTGGACAGGTGACGAGAAATAGCCCGTCGACACTGGCTGGTTGGTGTTCCCAACGCTGTCATCCTTTGCAACGTTAAAATATTGCGAGGAAATTCAACTCTGGGAGATTAATGGATGTTCTCTATTGGGTTTTATCTCTCCAGGAAAAATGTTAATTGCCAAGGCAGTTCCAAGATACCGTTACTCCCTAGAGTTGTATGCTGCCTACAGAAGTCACCAGAATACATGCACCAGTGTTCTCCAGAAATTTCATTTTCAACTTCCCTGAATTTTTTAGGTTTTGAAACATTTCCCTGACCAATGACAATGTCAAGATTGACATATGCCAATGTTATCCGCAATTTTGCAAAATATACACAGGACAATCTATATATACATGTATATAAAGAAGAGTTGTATGTGGCTGGGTTTGTATGTGGCTTAGGGGCCATTCAAAAAGGACGTCCTGATTGATCGGACACAATGCGGACAGGGGAGTCCAATTTTGGGAAAATTGTGAGGACGTCCTTTTTGAATGACCCCTTAGTAACGGAGAAACGTTTTACCATGAAGCGCCTTTGCTCAAGTGGTATGGGGGCGCTGCGGTCATGATTCTTAACTCATTCGTTCATTAGGCCTACTTCGTCGCTATCGGTAAGTACAGCCCGGGCAATGCCGGGCCTTCCAGCTACTAAGTATTTAATATTTTGCAATATTTACTAGTGACAATTTTGACAAATTTTCAAAAGTAACAAAGAAAAATTGTAAAGTTTTTACAAAATTAGCATGAAAAAATTTCGAAAAATTTTATTCGGAAAATGTTGAACATTTTGAAAATTTGTACTTTAAAAACGTTGAGAATTTTAAAAAATTGTCCTCGGAATCTGATGAAAACGTTTAAAACTTCTCCTCGGACATCAATAAGTTAAACTTCCCTGACTTGTCCAGGTTTTCCAGGTGTGGGGGAACTCTGATTTACTGCAGCTGCAGCAAAATACTGCACAGAGTACGTGACATGAAAATGCACGGGAGTTGGGTTTCTCTGTGCCAATAGTCCCAATTTTTGCAACAAAACGACCAGTTCATCAAGAGTTCTTGTAACATTTGCCATTAGTAGCTGTAGCGGCTCTCCATCAAGCTAATGTACATTTTACTAGTTTTTAAACAAAATTAGTTAATTAAGTAATTAAGTAACATAGGGAGAAACTTGGTTAAACTTACCATTATTTCCTGGAATTTCCTCATAATCATCTCTTGAAGACGTAGGCAGCGGGGAGTATTGGATTCTATCGTCCATTTCCTGATAGTTAATTAAATTGCGGCTACAGATTTCAATCTGTCAGAACATTTCAACCATCGCCATTCCGTTCTTGGAATTTCCGGACAACCCTGCAGCTCCTATAAAATATCCAAATATTTTTTTCCCATTGAAACGTTACCAACATTCATAACATGATACCTCGTATAATTTTGCATGTATCGTATCATTTTATAGTTATACAAGGATTTTGTCACATACAGTGACTTGGCAGAAATCTGCAAAGAACTTAAGGCATATAGCATCGTGAACATCCGTTTTCAAGCAAAGGCCGCAAAGGTTTCAGTGGGTATTTGGAAACACCGACCAATCGTAAATTTCAAAGAAACATCCATCAATAAGATACTTGAAAATGTGCGAACATTTTTTTCGTCCATTTTACTGCCAGCTAGCACTAAGTTTCCTTCAAGATGCATCTTAATAAAAATGATAATATACTGTACATGTTAATAAAACTGATATATTACACAACACAATTACTGACGAACATGATAAAGCACAAAGCGAAAGCTCGATGTCAGATTAACAAAAAATAAAAATACAGAATGCTAAAAACTGTAATTCTTTGAGCTTGAGTATTCTTTCAGTAACTTGTGCCAAACAGAAGCAATTTGAATGCTAATCCGCGATACTGCATTTTTTGGGTATAACGAACTAAAAAATATCCGCTGAGTTATAACAAGGTTAACCCAGAAATTTCGTATTCAACTTCCCTGACTTTTCCAGGGTTTTAAACAAATTTCCCTGACCATTTGTTATCATATCTAAAGTATTTCGCAAAATTAGCATAATATTTTTTTACTGCCAGTTTTTCAAATTGGTACTCTGAAAATGTTGCCAATTTTGCCAATTTCTCCTTAGAATCTGTTGAGAATTTTGCAAATTTGTACTGACATTTTTTTTTTAAAGTTTGCAAATAGACCTTGTGCTAACCGAGGAGAAGCATAAATTTTGGATTGCAACAACTTTAATACGTTGAATTTCCCTGACTTTTTCAAAATAAATCATTCATCCAGATTTTTCCAGGCATTTTCAAGTTACCTGACATTTCCAGGTTTTCCAGGTCTGGGGGGACCCTGTATAACGAGCCTGGCTTTTATTGGCGTGTTGCTTTAGATGAATTCAAAACTTTTTGATTCATATTTTTCAACGTAGGCATATAAAAAAACCGTAAATAGCCAAACTATTCCTCTACACCATTTCAAATCTTAAAAAATCTTCTATTTGAGAACTGGAGTGTATTTTTATATTGGCATGGTCATACGGTGAATGAATTTAGATCGGCAATATTTGTAGAATAAAAATGGACATGGCCATTCAAAACTGCTGGAAGTTTTCATGTCCTCTATTTGTGGTGAATACGTTAAGATACGTTTGATACATTTTTTGCGAATGAGATTCTATATGTTATGAGAAATTAATATCAGAATTGGGAGAGGGGAAACCGATCAAAAAGGAGTGAAGGATTTCCATTCAAATCTGGCAATTTAATCTACATGTACTCTATAAAGTCAATGTACATGTACTGTCCATCTTCAGAGTAGACTGACGCCGTTGAATAAAGGGACATGTGTTTGATAACAATGTCTTCTTCAGTTTTTTTCCATTCTTGAACCGATAAGGTCAAGGTCAGAATTCGTTTGAAATCGTGCGAGTAATAACACCTCACATATTAAATCGCAAGTCATGCAAATTGATAAATAGATACAGAGTGCCCCCAAAAAAGAGTAAACCTGATATTAATCGTTTGAATTGAGTGATTGAAGTCATAGTTTAATGCCCCCCCCCCCCCTTTTTTTTCTTTTTTGATATTTGACAAATTTCGCAAATATGTTTTTTGGGATAATTTCCCAGTTTGTTTCTAAAATCGAGCTAACTTTTGGAAAAAATTGGAAATTTTGTTTAAATTTTCGCATAATTTGTCAAAAAAAATCGCAGCTTTGTGTAATAAAATTCGCAGAATTTTGATGAAAATTCACAGTCGAGTCACAAAATTCGCACACATTTACACTGACCAAGTAATGTCGCAAACATTTGGTAAATTTCGTAGCATAACGCCTCCCCCTCTTTTTTTTTTCTTAATATTTGACAAATTTCGCAAATATATTTTTTGGGAAAAATGTTTAGTTTGTTTCTTAAATCGGGCTAACTTTTGGAACAATTTGGAAATTTTGTTTAAATTTTCGCATAATTTTGAAAAAATCGCAACTTTTTTTTTTTACAAAATTCGCAAATTTGTGTAATAAAATTCGCAGATTTTTGATGAAAATTCTCAGCTGAGTCATAAAATTCGCAAAAATTTCCACTGACCGCGCCTCCCCCCCCCCTACCCTCGGCGCCTGGATGTATCCCACCCCTGGTACCCTCGTTGTTTTACGCTACTGCGTTTCAGTTACCGACAAACTGCATCTCTACTTAAAACTATGGCCTGTTAATTACGAATACTGGTAATGTTTACCTTCAATGCATCCTTTCAACAAACTTCAAATCATTAACGGCTGATCAATTATTCTTTACGAGACTTTTGGACGATGATTTACTGCCAAATTCAATTTGTGACCAATGCACGCTCACACCACAACTGATATCAATCATGGAGAAGTGTATCATCAACCCCGACTTGATAAAAACGTAAAGAACATTGTAAATCGACTTTGATAACAAACAAAAACTTTTTCAGGCAGGGTTCATTGGATTCCAAATGAAATTGAGGATAGTGATCTTTACAAATATTAAATAAATGAAGTTTGATTTACATATACATGTATACTTTGCATCTGGGAATTTGTTCACTGTTGATTAGCAGTTTTATCATAAGAAGGATCGATGAAAGCCGGAATCGTTTAAAATTCGGTCAGAGCTTGCACTTGCTTGCGAATAATATAAAATTTAACACAACGCTTCTTGAACACACGGGTTGTACAAGAAGTAATGTACAAGCTCCCTTACGTTCAAACAATACATACAAATATATTAAATAGAGGGTGATGCAGGATTCCCCAGAAATTTCATTTTCAACTTCCCTGACTTTTTCAAGTTTTTAAACAAATTTCTCTGACCAATGACAATGTCAAGATTGCCAATGTCATTCATGATTTTGAAAAATCGACAGAGGACAATACTCAATATTTTGCAAAATTTACCAATGACAATTTTGCAACATTTTCAAAATTAACTAATGACAATTTTGCAAAATTTTCAAAATTAACATAGCAAATTTTAAAATTTTACAAAATTGGCATGAAATTCGGAAAATGTAGAAAGTTTTACAAAATTGACATGAAATTCGGAAAATGAAGAATGTTTTTCAAATTTGTATTCAGAAAATGTAAAAAGTTCTGCAAATTGTATTCAGAAACTGCTGAAAATTTTGCACATTTGTCCTCGGAAAATGTTGGACATTTTGCACCCATACGCAAGTGGGCCCTGAGCTACCCGCTTGGAAACATTAAAAATAAGTCATTCCCTAACTTTCCCAGGCCTGGGGAGAACCATGCATCGCCATAGCAAAACTCAGAGCCAACCATCATCAGACCAGGACAACTCTGCAACTTGGTAAATGTATCCAAGATTTACGTTTATGATTATTTTTAACCTCCAACTGTGACAATAAAGAAGAAAAGTTCATTGTGTTTCTTGTGACATTCAATATCACATTCACGTCCACATGTTCATGAAACTCTAAAAGTATGACGAAATTATAAGCGCGGATTGAGGTACGTCATTTACAGTGGTCCTATATTCAAAAACTTATGTTTTCTGAACTGACACATTGAAGACAATATTTGCGATGATAACAAAATTGTACATGTAGTTGCGGACACTAATGCGCCCTACCGATTCATGACCTACTGTACAACCAAACGCAAAATACAGTACAGTGTATCCGAAACAATAATGATTCAAAACGCAAATATATTTAGGCTATAATGTGATTTTGTAATGGATATCCCTTCAATTACATAAATAAGGACATGGCAGCATACTGCGAAGACAGGTTCGTGGTCACCGTCCAAAACCTTGACATCGTTTTGAGGTTCTTGAAGTAATGTTCAAAGCCGTGGAAGAGTGCTTCAATTATCTTAGGAGATAATTTAAACTGTTTGTTTACATGAATATTCACTAATTAGGGGCGTGTGAATACGAGTGACCATTCACGTTTGACATCAACATTTCGTTAATGTTTGACCTTTCTTCAGATCAATATCGAACATCTTTCTGGATCACTCCACATACTGACGTCAACGCTTTTATAAAAATGCAGAAAATATTGACTTTTTGATCTCGCAATATTGCATAGGCAGTCCTAGAAATCTGATAAAGTGCTCGAAACAACTTTACTTAACAACTAAAATGCGACCGAAATTTGAAAGTTCGGTTATTTAAAACGTCATCGCCTGACTATCACAAGTAATGATCTCTAAACGAGGGTTGGTCCAAGGATGCATGCAGCAACTTTTGCGTATTTACTTAGCTTTATTCTGTTTGGGCAAAATTCTCAGATGAATATAATCGTATTAGATTGACATAAACTTGGAAAAAAAACCAATATCACCAGACTTCTGCATTCAAAATATTGATAAATGTATTCAAATTATTTGGACCGCAGGGACCACAACATCCTGTACCAGACAGGAGGGTCCTTCGATATTCCATTACAAACACAACTTAGTACAGTACATGTATTTTCTTTTCTTAAGCGAACTGTACACGTTCATTAATACTGTCATGACCTTCTGAAAGTTACATTAAGGATGACCGTGTAGGGTGGACAAATGTGGAATGATGGCCGGTAATGATAAAAATCCGGATTTTTGCATCATTAATGTAAGTTTCCCCCTACAGACTACTCTTATTTAAATTTCGCGCGCCACGCATTGCGAAAAGTCGTCATTACTGCACGCAGATACGCGTTTCTAATGGCGAATTCGACTCATTACACCAGTTGCAGGTGCATGTTCTGGTGGGTGTAAACCGATCACGTGCTATGTAT